>JAQZBX010033870.1:0-17435 GCA_029593785.1 Cabassous unicinctus
TTTCTGCTCTTCCTCATTATTTGCCCTTGTTGATGCACATGGAACGTCCAAACTGGTAGACCTCGATTCGATTTGTAATGAGTATCTTTAAAGAGATACATGAAATGAATCTTCAAAACTAGTTTTAGGTAGTAGGTTAATTGCTTTTCTTGTCAATATTTTCTTTAAGATTAATTTAGTTTTTATTCCTCCTCCTTATTGTGCAGGACCAAGCCATATGTCATTCTATGTCCGAACCCACAGAGGGACAACGCTTTCACAGTGGTCTCTCGGCAGTGGCACACCAGTCACAAGTAAAGGAGGAGACTACTTTGTGTTTTACTCCCATGGACTCCAGGCTTCTGCATGGCAGTTCTGGATAGAACTGCAGGTGGGAATTTCTCAGTATTGCTTGCATCATTGATTAGGTTTCCAGGTAATAAGAGCATTTGGTTCAGTATTCTGGTGTCAGGGAATTACAGAACTAACTGATTTTCTCTGTTAGGTCTCAGAAGAAAAGCCTGAAGGAATTGTCACTGTGGCCATAGCTGCCCACTATCTCTCTGGGAAAGACAAGAGATCCTCCCAGCTGGATGCTCTGAAGGAGAAGTTCCCAAATTGGACATTTCCCTCTGCCTGGGTGTGCACCTACAATCTCTTTGTGTTTTAATCTTATGGATAAGTTCTAAGTACATGCCTAGTAGAGTGCTACATGTGACATGGTTTCTCCATGTGTTATGTGGCTGTTTGTGACCGAAGTCAATGAATTTTAATGAGCATGTATTCAAAGAGCTTTATGGGTTAAAACTTTAGGGCCAAGCTCTATAAGGGTTATGCTGTGGGACCATGATGCATGGTTTTTTGACACTCAAAAATGCCAGTATTTTGGCGCTTAAGCACATGTGGGTATTGCCACTACATATGTATGTAATTTTATATGACCTTATGGACAAAAGCCAACAAACCACTCTAATAACTGTCTCCTCAGGATCATGAAAGATGTAGAAGGTATTCTTAGACCATTGTTAGTAAGAAAAATTTCATTTTCAGTTAAAGTCCAAGATCATTTGTTGTGTCAGTAGTACATAAAATATCTTTCACTGGGGTAGTGATTCCCCTGAGACCTTACTCTGCAGGTCATTGGAAAGTAATAGCAATTAGGACTGGGTAAGAACCATTGGGCCTTGGAGGCCTCAGCAACACTAATAGCTGTGCTTCTTCAGGCAGCCTCTAGAGTGCGCTGGTGTCTCTGTATTGAAGCCCTGGACCCTGTGATGTGAGCCCAGGGCCAAACAGTGACTCACTGTGCTTGCGACAAGTGTTTCCCTCTGAAACATCACTGTTCCCCCTCTCAATCTTACCAATTTGAGAAGTGGGGCATTTGTCCAACTACATTTTCCTCTGGGTTTCCACAGGCTCGTTATGTTCAGAATATTGTTTGTGCCAGGAATAGACTTGAAAAGGTGTTACAAGTACAGAACCTTAAATTCCTTCCTCAGAGAACTGAGCTGCTCGCCATGGTGGCTGTTCTGGCGTGTGGGAAGAGTGGGGAGTGAGGGTGTGCAGATTGACTGGGTGTTTTATAAATATTTATTCTCTTTGTTTTAAAGGAGTCTTCTGTTACCCAAGATTAATCCTTTAGGACATAAGTTTATTGATGCACTGGGTCCTTATTTTTGTCTTTTTTTCTGGCCAGTTGAATAGATTAATTACTTGTGGGACTGGTTTCCCTGAGACTTGAAGATGTTGCTTGTTGGAATGAAACCATTGTACTTAAGCAGTTGGTGGTGTTCAGCTCCTCCTATGGCTCCTTAGCTCTGGCATTAAAGGGTTTGGTGAGATCAGTGGTAAACTCTTCTGAGCTTTCTTTTTTTTCCACTTAAAAAATGTAAAGTGTTGGACACATTTTGAGTTTAGCAAGCATAAGCCAAAAAAAAATTTTTTTTAAGCCATATTAAAAAAAAGAAAAAGTGATTTAGACTTCTCTTGGCTGATAGAATGGAAGGAATGCTTCCTGGAAAAGTATCACTTAGGTCAGCCTGAACAGCAAGAGCATAGAAGGTGTGTGTTATAGGAGGAAACTTTTCTTAAGCTGCTTGTACAGTATGTACAATGTGCTTTCTTAATCATGCTCCTTATACTGCCTACCTAATTTGTGACTCCGTAAAAACTGACTGGATCAAAGGGAGACAGCAGGGCTTTAGCCAGTACTGAATTGTTGGCTATAACATGCATTGACTCGTTGCTCACTGGAGCCATTGCTCTCCCTGGACTTCTTAGAAACTGGTTATTACCAATTTCAAATGCCTCAAGTGTCTGGATCCTGCCAGACTTATCAGTTAGGCCAGATGATTTTCGAATTTGTCATGTGTTATATATAGTTTACAGTGTTTATGGGGTGTGTAGAATCACAGTTGTGGAGAAAAAAGTGAGACTAGTAGCTCAATGAATTTCAAAATATGGGCATGTTTTCTATTTCTATGGTTAATCTGAAATAGATTACTAGAAATTATTTATAGAAAAAAGCAAAATCTCAAGTGTTGAGGACATTGTATGGAAAACATTGTTCGCTGTGATTTTTGCCTTTGGTAAGGGCTTTTCAGTAATAATCATGGTTTTCTTTTTGCCTTTGTGATATTTTCCTATGCAAACTATTCTCTTGTTTTGGTTTTCTTTAGCATTATGGAGCTTTGATATTGTGGAAGTTCATTAACAAGATTCTCACTAGGTTCAGCGCGTGCTTAATATTCTGGGAGACTGTTTTAATGCCAGACATGGTCAAGTAATCAAACACAGTATTCATGGGTCTGTTAATAAGCACACTGTTCTGTCAGATCAGCAGCCTCTAAGGTAAAAGAAGTGGTTAGTTGTGTTTTCTCTAAGGGTATCTGATTATTGGATAACTCATTCTAAAAGGATCTTTTCAAGCTAAAACAACTCACTAACAAATGCATTATTTTCTACAGAATTTGACTATAAGCACCATACTGCATCTTTCAGACAAGTGTGAAGAATTGTGATTTCAAAGTAATTCTTTAAAATTTACATTGTGGCTGTAATAAGAATGATTGTCATATGAAGCATTTCTGTTCTCACAGATTAGCAGATGTAAATAAAGCATGATAAGATTCCATAAGATGCTGCCACTGAGAGGGTCACAAGCTAGCCTGCTGACTCAGGAAGACTTAGCTGTAGGAAGAATGATTATGTCTGTCCATTTCTTTTCACTGGTTTATTGACTTGTTGAAGACTAACTGTTGCCTTACAATGTTACTGAAATAAACTTTTAACATACTGGTTGGTATTTTTTTAACAGATTCATTGCTCACATTCCCCCATAGGGCCATATTTATTCTGGGGGTTATTTCAGGTCCACAGAGCTTTTTAAAGCCTGCCCCCACCCCCAAAATTGCTACTTAAAAGACCTCATTGGTTCATGTGGGTATAATTTGTTATTTTAATGGGTGATGAAAGAATTCAACATGGAAACGTTAGTTTACTTCAGTGACTATTTGGTAAATATTGAACTTTCAGCATATTTAGAAATTTTAAATCACCTCCGTTGGCAAAGAAAATCGCTAAAAGGCTTAATAAAGAAGGATTTTCTTTTATTGATGGTAGTGGTGGGTGGTGGGTAATGGAAGGGAGGCTTAACATCCAAAAATCAATCATGTAATACACCATATCAGTAGAATAAAAGACGGCAGCCACAGCCATGAGCATCTCAATAGAGGCAAAAAATATATATATATTTTTTGGCAAAATCCTTTCATGATAAAATCTTAACTAAGAATGGAAGAGAACTTCCTCATCCTGACAAAGTGCATATACGAAAAACCCACAGCTAATATACTTAATGGTGAAAGACTGGTTGCTTTTCCCACTGAGATCAGGAACAAAATAAGGATGTCAGCTCTCACTACTTCTGTTCTACACTGTACTGGAGGTTCAATCCAGGGGAGTTAGGCAAGAAAAAGAAAAGATGTCCAGATTGGAAAGGAAGAATTAAAGTAGTCTCTAGTAGCAGATAATGTGCCCTTCTATGTAGAAAAATCGTAAGAAATTGACAAAGAACTATTGTAGCTAATAATGAGTTTGGCAATGTTGCAGGATACAATATCAGTATGCAAAAACCATTTTTATGTATGAGCAATGAACGATTTGAAAATGAAATTAAGAAAATTCCATTTACAATAACATCAAAAAGACTAAAATACTTAGGAATAAATTCAATAAAAGAAGTGGAAGACTTGTTTGCTGAAAACTATAAAACATTGATAAAGAAGACCTAAATAAGTGCAAAGTGCAAAGATATCTGTGTCCATGAGTTAGAAGACTAAATATTGTCAAGATAGTAATATTTCTCATATTGATTTACAGATTCAAGGCAATCCCTACCAAAATCTCAGCTACTTCCCCCTCCCACCTGATAAGCTGATACTAAAACTTACATGAGAGAGCAAGGGACCCAGAATAGCCAAAACAATCTTGAAAATCAAAATTACAAAACTTGCACTTTACAAAACTTAACTACAAAGAAATAGTAATCAAGACTGTGTCAAACTGGCATAATGATAGACATATAGATCAATAGGAATATAACAAGAGTCCAGAAATAAAACCCATGCATCTATGGTGAATTGATTTTTGACAGGGGTGCCAAGACAATTCAATGGGTAAAAGAATAGTCTTTTCAACAAATGGTGCTGGGACAGCCAGATATCTACATGCAAAAGAATGAAGCTGGACCCCCACCTCATCACACCGTATACAAAAATTAACTCTAAATGGATCAAAGACCTAAATGTAAGAGCTAAAACAGTAATACTTAGGAGAAAATACAGATGTAAATCTTCATGTCCTTGGATTAAGCAATGGTTTCTTACTAATGATACCAAAAGCTTAAGCAACAAAAGGAAAAAATAGATAAACTGGACTTCATCAAAATTAAAAACTTTTGTGCTTCAAAAGACATGAAAGGACAAGCCTACAGTGAAAGAAAATATTTGCAGCTCATGTATCTGATAAAGGTCTAGTATCAAGGATATATAATGAACTCTTTCTTATAACAACATTGAAAAGATGATACAGTTGAGAAATGGGCCAAGAATCTGAATAGACAATTTTCCAAGGAAGATATACAAATGGCCATTAAGCATATAAAATGATGGGTGGTAATATTAGCCATTGGGGGAAACAAGAATCAAAAACCATAGACAGCACTGCACACCCACTTGGATGACTACAATCAAGAAGACCAACAATAACAAGTGTTGAGGATGTGAAGAAATTGGAGCCTTCATACATTGCTGGTGTGGCTGTAAAAGTGGTGCAGCCACATTACGTGGTTTAGCATTTCCTCACAAAATGAGTTTCCAGATGACCCAGCAGTTCCACTGCTAGAAAGGTTTGAAGATTAATGTGCATACAGAAGCTTGTTCATGAATGTTCACAGCAGCATCATAATAGTAAAAAAGTAGAAACAGTCTACATATCTATCAACTGATAAATGGATAGACAAAACGTGGTATAGTTATACAATGCACTATTATTCAGCCATAAAAAGAAATACTGATGTGTGCTACAAATATGGATGACCCTTAAAACATTGTGCTAAGTTGAAGAAACCTGACACAAATGTCATATATATTGTATACTTGCAATTTATGTGAAATGTCCTGAATAGGCAAACACATAGAGACAAAGATTAGTGGTTGCCAGTGGCTGGGGTGCAGAGGAGAAGGGAAATAGGGAGTGACTGGTAATGAATACATGGTTTCTTTCTGGGAGGTGAAAATGTTCTGGAATTTGGCCAATGGCTGCACAACTTTGTGATTATATAAACTGCTGAAATGTGCACTTCTTAAAAGTACATTTTATGGTATATGGATTATATCACTTAATATATTCTTAATTGGAACATGCTTTCTATTTTTGCCTAGCTGCAAGAAGAGCACTAAAAGGAAAGAGTTTTACAGGCAACTGTGGTGGTTATGTAATGATCATGTGCTAAGGAAACACCAGTGGTTGGTCTGGGATGCTCAGTGCCCACCACTCTCTAGGAGAGTTCCATCAGCACATCTGTAGTGGAAGTATCTATGTTTTGAAAGTGTGACCCTGCATGCTGGCCACATCTGATTATACTGGGGTTGGGCACAGACCTAAGCTGGTTCAATCAAATTATTTGCTAATTCTTTTCTGGAATTGGAGCCAGGGAAAAGAGCCAGTCTCATCTGATAATGGTAAAACCTGGGAGCTGTTGATAGCCAAGTTTTCCACTTTGTGGAACCAAGACACAGAGGAAGCCAATCTGCAGAGAGGAAAGAGAAGAATGAAGCATAGCACAAATGCCCAGTTATTGTTGGAATTCCTGGTCCCAGCCATTCCTGAAGCCTGTAGTCCGTACCCTGGGTTCGATGAAATATCCTGGGGAAAGACTTGACTTTGTTTTTTTTTGTTTTTTGTTTTTGTAAATTTGAGTTGGTTTCTATCAAATGCAATTAAAAGAGCCTTAAATAATACATCCAATTAAAAAATTGTCATAAGCCAGTCACTGAATCTTAACTTGTAAGAGAGGCAGACCTACTTAGATATTGTCCCATCACAGGCAGTTTTGTGTATAATCTTACTGTATTCGAGAGAAAGAAGCATACTTAGTAAGTACTGGAGGTCCTGATGGTGGCTACCAGATCCTTTAGAGTAGTGTTTCTCAACTGGGGGCAATTTTGCCTCTACCACCCCCGCCCCAGGGGACATTTGGCAATTTCTAGACATTTTTAATGATCGCAACTGGGGCTGGGTGCTGCTGGCATATAATGGGTAGTGGCCAGGGATACTGCTGAACACCCTGCAATGCCCAGGGCAGCCCCCCACAAGTGAGAATTGTCTGATCCAAAGTGTCAATAGTACCAACAATGAGAAACCCTGCTTTAGAGACAAGTGTAAAAATGTTTGGAAGAGGCTTTAATCAAAAACCTGAAGCAAAAATTGAGTTTAGGGAAAATGAAACCAGTGCTTTTTTTCTTCAGAGCTTTCTTGCCTTTTTTAGGGGTTATTTCCAGAGACCTTAAAAAATCCTCAGATTGCAATAAAATGGATATATTTGCATATACCTTTGGGTTCTGAATAATATATCTATTATTAATGAGATTTCCTTTGTATATTTTCATGCTGTAAGATTACATGCCATTTCAGCAGGGCTGTATGCAGCTTGTAGGTTGTAAAAAAGGCACCGAGCCAAGGGAGTGAGTTGAGGGCTGAACCTTCGCCTGCGCTCCTCTGGCTCCACAGGGCTCTGTCTGCTTAGATAGGTTGCCTTTTTCTGATTTCCACAAAGGGACTGCATAGGATAGCATTTCTGCTTTTACTTGAGATGATGGGCAATATTTGCAGTTATTGGCACAATTGCTGAAACTATCCCAATGTGTTTTTCTCCATTTAGAATATATAATGTTTTACTAAATTCATAGATGAGAGCCAACAGAGTTAAAATGCCCCATTATTTATCCCAAGTGACTATTTTTCTGGCTAATAATTATCTTTCTGCTCTCCTGCACTAGTTGAACACTTCCTTTAATGTTTCTTTATTCACTAATAAATGGATGTTTTTATCCCTGTGTTAAAGTGGATTGCCTGCTGTATGATGAATGATAGTCTCAGAAATAGGCTGCACTGAAATGTCAGTGCTGGCAAGTGCTAGACCTGCTCACTAATCCAAATGTTTTCCAAACAGCAGCCTCACAGGAGTTCATTTGTGCTCAATTACTTATCACATCCTTTGAAGGGTCCCAATATTTTTGGAAACCAAGATAGTTATTTTTACAAATGCTAGAGTAATAAAACCTTTACTCATAGAGCACTTTCAAAAGTTTATTACTATTTCCATTCATATCTTGTGCTTAAGGAGCAGTTCTATGTAGTACTTCAGCAGAGCAGCAGATAACATCCTTATTTTATAGGCTAGCAAATGGGCTCAAAGAGGCCAAGTCCAGCTGGCTATTGGTAGAAACGACCTAGGTGCCTATGCCAAATCTAGTTCTTTCATCACTCTATCCTACAGCATTACTGAATATAAAATAATTTATTTTAGTACTACTTCCATTTGAGATTTCTCTGTAATGTAGTGTGTGTTTTTTTTGTAGTAACATACATACAACTCATAATTTACCATTTCAGCCACTTTCAAGTGTACTATTCAGTGATATTAATTGCATTCACAGTATTGTGCTACTTTCACCAACATCCATTGCCCAAACCTTTCATCACTTCTAACTGAAGCTCTGTATCCATTAAGCAATAACTTCTCTTACCCCTCACGCCCCTGTCTCTGATAACCTGTAGTCTACAATGTTTCTCTGAATTTGCTTATTCTAGGTATTTCATATAAGTAAAATTATACCATATTTGTCCTTTTGTGTTTGGCCTATTCTTTCAACATAATGTCTTCATGGTTCATCCATGTTGTGGCATGTATCAGAACTTCATTCTTTTTTACGGCTAAATAATACCCCATTCTGTATATATTCCAGCTTTCAGTTATCCATTTATCTGTTTATGGACACTTGAGTTGCTTCCATCTTTTGGATTTTGTGAATAATGCTGCTATGAATATTGGTGTATAGATATCTGTTTGAGTCCCTGCTTTCAATTATTTTGGGTATATGCCAAGAAGTGGGATTTTTGGGTCATATGGTAATTCTTTGTTCAACTTTTTAAGGAATTGCCAAAATGATTTCCATAGTGGCTGTATCATTTTACAATCCCACCAATAATGTAGAAGTGTTCCAATTTCTCTGGATCCTTTCCAACATTAAAAAAAATAGCAGTCTTCATGGGTGTGAAGTGGTAACCTACTGTGGTTTGATTTGCATTTTTCTGATGGTGAGTGATGTTGAACAACTTTTCATGTGCTTATTTGGCCATTTATCTTCTTCAGAGGGATGTCCTTTGCCCATCTTTAAATTGGGTTATTTTTCTATTGTTGAGTTGTAGCAGTTGTTTATATATTCTAGATATTAAACCCTGTGATGGTTTGAAGCAGTATGTGCCCCAGAAAAGTACATTCTTAAAGTTAATCCATTCCTTTGGGTGTGGACCCATTGTAAGTAGGATCTTCTGGTGAGTAGGATCTTCAGATGTGACACATCTCACTCAGGGTGGGTTCTTAATCCTCTTACTGGAGTCCTTTATAAAAGAATGAATTTCAAACAAAGAGAATGAAAGCCATGGAAGCAAGAAGCTGAAAGCAACAAAACCTGGAGAAGGAAGAGACCAGCAGACACCACCATGTGTGTTGCTGTGTGACAGAGGAGTCCAGGATCGCCGGCAGCTGGTCTTCAAGAACAAAGCATCATCGTCTTAATTCCTTGATTTGGACATTTTCATGGCCACAAAATTGTGAGCTTATAAGCTAATAAATTCTCATAGTTAAAGCCAACCCGTTTTATTGTGTCTGCTTTCAGCAGCTTGGCAAACTAAAACAAATTTTGGTACCAGAAGAGTCAGTGCTTCCATTGCAAATACAAAAAATGTGGAAATGTCAATGGAATTGGATAATGAGTAGAGGTGGAAAGAATTGTGAGGTGCTTGATAGAAAAGGCCTAGATTGCTTTGGAGAGACTGTTAGTAGAAATGTGGATGCTAAAGTTACTTCTGATGAGGCCTTAGATAGAAATGATGAGTGTGTCATTGCAAACTGGAAGAAAGGCTATCCTTGTTTTAAAGTGGCAGAGAACTTAGCAAAATTGAGTCCTGATGTTGGATGAAAGGCAGAATTTGAAATTGACAAGCTCGAATATTTAGCTAAGGAGTTTTCCAAACAATGTGGGCAGTGCTGCCTGGTTTCTCCTTGCTTGCAGCTTGTAGTAAAATGTGAAAGGAAAGGTATAAGTTGAGAACCAATCTTCTGGGTACAAAGAAACCAGAAATGGATGGTTTGGAAAATTCTGAGCTTCCAGAAAATGAGCCCACAGAAAATAGTGCTGTATGTGAGAGTTTAACCGAACGTGGAACTAGTCAGCCATTTCAATTACAATTGAGGATTGGAAATGCAATTATCCAGAAAGGATTTGTGGAAAGTTCTATTTTCTGGTGGTTTGGAATCCTGTGTACTACATATAAAATCGACAACTTTTTTTTGCATAATTTGTATGAATAGAACCACTGCCAGCCTGGACTAAAAGGGACAGAGAAGGGAAAAATTGAAGGAAAAAAATCACTTTAAGGGTAGAACCATGGAAACTGAGGCCTGGACTGAAGACATCGTCTCGAGCCAAGAAAGTGGGCCCAACCCTGTGTTTGGAAAGGGTGAGTCTGCCCTGGCATTTGGAGAGGGTGGGCCTTCCTGAGAGGCCGGAGCCTATTTTCTGGGGTTTGCAGAGCATCTTGCCAACAGCCCTATGCTTGGAGAAGGTGGAGCCTGTGCTCCGGTGCTTTCAGAGTGTCTGGCTACCACCCCAGTGCTCGGAGAGAGTAGAGACTGCCTCAATGTTGAGGGATAGCCTGGCTGCCATGCTAATGCTTGGAGAGGTGGAGCCTTCACCCCAGTGTTCAGGGAGAGCATGGCCACCTGGCAAGCACTTGGAAGGGCTGCTACTTGATCTGGCCTGAAGGACAAAACTTCATTCCATAGACTGACACAATTTGAAATCTAATGAAATATGTCCTGCTGGCTTTTAGATTTGTTTGGGACCTGTGAACCTTGTTTTCCATACAATTTCTCCCTATGGTGATGGGAATTTTTATCCTATACCTATCCATCCATTGTATATTGGAAGCAGATAACTTGTTCTCTAGGTTTCATAGGCCCACAGATGGTGGGGAATTATATATGTCCCAGTTCATACCATACCTATAACCAATTTTTCTTAATGTATTTGCAATTTTATTTTTTTATATCAATTTTACAAGTTATTCAGTTAACACAAGATAACTACAATAGCAATCTGCTTTGGTCCATGGTTACACTCCCCACCAATGTTTGTTCATTCCTCAACCTTGAGGATGTGGGGATGGTGATACCCGTTCTGCTTCAGATTAAGAGGGGACTTAGATCTTATGGGGCAGAGGGAAGGAACTGTCTTGCTTGCAGTGGCAGCTACTCGTTTTTTGGGGGTGGGACTTGCCCATCATCATTGTTTTGTTAGTTGTCCAGGGCAGGCCCAAAGGACTGGAGAGTAGGAGTTGGCCACAACTCTGCTGGGTTTCGGACTCGACTGGCATATGAACAGTCTGAAGATTTAAGTCTGTGAGAAATATACTTCTCAGGTAAATTGAAAATTATAGGTTCAAATAAAAGAAGTAGAATAATCATGATGAGGGGAATTATAAATGAGCATAACTTATATTGAAGAAATAGATTTTCATATATTCCCAAATAGGGCCTGCCAAGGGGATGTTGATTTCATGAAGCTGTGCACCCTGCCTATGGTGTCTGGACATCCCTAGAGCCCTCTGGAGCACCTTTGTTTGAGGCTTTCTTTACTCTGGCAGTTTGTGAAATATGTCTATGACCTGCATACATGTAACCTCCAGAATAAACTGCCAATTCACTTTGAAATCTCTTAGCTATATAAACTCTGTTTTATTTAGTATTTCTACCTTTTGGTCAAGATCTTTTTCCAAATGCTTCACTGATGAATGCTTGATAATAATCCCTCAGTGCCAGGGAGACTCATCCTCGGGAGTCATGTCCCACGTCTGGGGGAAGGTAGTGAGTTCATTTGCAGAGTTTGGCTTAGAGAGAGGCCACATTTGAGTAACAGGGAGATTTTCAGTAGGTAACTCTTAAGCATTAATTCTAATGATGTTTACTTTCATTTTTACAGGAATAAGGTTCATAAGTCAATCATTAAGATTGAGGGCTTGGCATATTGGCCTGTTTCCTTTTATTAGGCACAGCTTATATCCAGAGATTTTTGTCATTTTATTTGAGAAAGTATCAGGACTTCCACAGGATGGAAGTTTAATGTTTTATTAGCTATATGTGGGTCTATATCTATGAATAAAACATAGCCATAACAACAAGAATACATTTATATGCCATAGAGGTATGTTTTAGGTATATTTTTCCCCATATACCACCCCACAATCAATACCCTATATTAGTGATGTAATTTGTGTATATCCTGAAAGAGCATTCTTATATATTTGTTTTATGAACCACAATCCTCAGCCACAACAGAGTTCACTGTGTTACACAGTTCCCCATTTTATCCTCTAGCTTTCCTTCTAGCAACCTGGATGTATTAGCCAAAGGGGTGCTGATGCAAAATACCAGAAATTGGTTGGTCTTTATAAAGGGTATTTATTTGGGGTAGAAGCTTACAGTTACCAGGCCATAAAGCATAAGTTACTTCCCTCACCAAAGTCTGTTGCCATGTGTTGGAGCAAGACATCTGCCGACGTTTGCCAGGGTTCAGGTTTCTTGGGTTCCTCTCTTCCCGGAGCTCCATTTATCTCCAGGCTCTAGTCTTTGCCTCTCTCCACAAGGCCAGCTGTGAACTGTCTGGAGAATGGTTCGTCTCTTTTCCCTGAGCCTTCTCTCCTTCCTCACGACCAAGCTTCTCTGTGTGCTTACTCCCCTGGGCTCCCGCATCAAAACTCAGCATCAGAACTCCAACATCAAAAACTCCAACTCTGTCCTTTGCCATGTCTTTTATCTTTGATTCCCCACCCACCAAGGGGCGGGGCTCAACACCCTACTGATGTGGCCCCATCAAATCCCTAATCATAACTTAATCATGCCCAGATGAACAGACCAGTTTACAAGCATAATCCAATATCTATTTTTGGAATTCATAACTATGTCAAACTGCCAAACTCCTACACTGGATGACCCAAAACTTCCACTTTCAATCAAGTTCTTACACTCACATTGCTGTGCCATCACTTCAATTGATTTTCAAACCATTACAATCAACCTAATTATAAATTCTGCACAAATTAAGCATTGGTTCACCATTCTCTGTCCCTTTCTATCTCCTGGTAACCTATCTTCCAGACTCTACCTCCATGATCCACTCACTGTACTTAGTTTAAATCAGTGATGTAATGCAATATTAGTCCTTTTATGCCTGGCTTATTTCACTCAGCGTAAGGTTTTCAAGGTTAATCCATGTTGTTGCATGTATCAGTACTTCATTTCTTTTTAACAGCTGAATAATAGTTGATCATTTGTTTATACCACATTTTGTTTAGCCATTCATCTGTTGATAGGTACTTGGGTTGTTTCCATCTTTTAGCAGTTCCAAATAATGCCACTGTTAACATTGGTGTGCATATATCTGTTTGTGTCTCTACAGTTCTGGATATATACCTAGTAGCAGGATTGCCGGATCATATGGCAATTCTATAGTTAGCTTCCTGAGGAACTGGCAAACTGTCTTCCACTTCCAATCCTCTCCAACACTTGTAGTTTTCTGTTTGTTTTTTAAATCGAGGCCAGTCTAAAAGGTGAGAGATGATATCTTATTGTGGTTTTGATTTGCATTTCCCTAATAACTAGTGATGTTGAGTATCATTTCATGTGTTTTTTATCCGTTTATATTTCCTCTTAAGAAAAGTGTCTGATCAAGTCTTTTGCCCATCTTTTAATTGGGTTGTCTATTATTGAGTTGTAGCATTTCTTTATATATGCTGGATATTAGATCCTTTTGGGAGATGTGGTTTCCATATATTTTCTCCCATTGAATAGGCTGCCTTTTTACTTTCTTGACAAACTCTTTTGAAGCACAAAAGTTTTAAATTTTGAGGTCCCATTTACCTATTTTTCCTTTCATTGCTTGTGCTTTGAGTGTAAAGTTCATGAAACCATTGCCTACCACAAGATCTCATAGATGCTTCCCTATACTCTCTTCTAGGAGTTTTATGGTCCTGGCTCTCATATTTAAGTCTTTGAGCCATCTTGAGTTAGTTTTTGTAAAGGGTATGAGGTAGGGACCCTCTTTCATTTTTTTGGATATGGATATACAGTTCTCCCAGCACCATTTGTTGAAGACTGTTCTGTCCCAGTTGAGTGGACATGATGGCCTTGTCAAATATCAGTTGGCCAGTAGATGTGGGTCTATTTCTGAACTCTCAATTTGGTTCCCTTGGTCAATATGTCTATCCTTGTGATAATACCATGCAGTTTTGACTGCTGTAGCTTTGTAATGTGCTTTAAACTCAGGTAGTGTGAGTCCTCCAACATCCTCCTTTTTTAAAAAAACAATTTTATTGATATACATCAATAAAGCATACAATTCATCCAAAGTGTACCATTATACCATTGGATGAAATACCATTCATCCAATGGTATTTGCTATAATCACATAGTTGTGCATTCATCACTTCAATCATTATTAGAGCATTTTCATTATTTCAATAATAATAAAAAATAGACTAACAAGAAAATTCCTCACCTCTCAATCTCTCTATGCTTCCCCCACTGTACATAGCTGCTGCTTCTAGCTATTCTATCCAAAGTGTATAATCAATAACTTTTAGTATAATCACAATGTTGTACATTGATCATCTCAAAAATTTTAGAACAATTTCATTATTCCAAAAAGAAAGACTCTATACCCATTAAGCATTCCTTCTTTAGAACTACATGACCACTAATCTCCTTTCATCTTTATAAATTGATTTATACTTACATTTTATATATATGGGATCACATAATTTGTAGTACTCTGTGTCTGGTCTCCTTCACTTAGTATAAATTGTTTTATTGGTCTGATATTAACATTTTGTACTATTAACTTAAATTTGTTCAGCTTCAAAGAAAAATGCTCTTGGGGGTGGATGTGGCTCAAGTGGTTGGGCATCCATCTGCCATATAGAGGGACCCGGGTTCGACCCCCAGGACCTCCCGGAAAAATAAAAAAATAGAAGGCATGCAGGTGAGCTGCCAGGCCCACGTGCAGCAAGCTGTCAGGCCCACATGCATGCACGTGGCAAGCCAGGCCCCGCCAAGCCAAACAGCGCAGCAAGAGAGAGACACAGGGGCGAGCCAAGACAAGACGTGCCGAAAACCAGGAACTAAGGTGGTGCAGGTGGCAGAGCGCCTCTGTCCCACATCAGAGGTCTCTAGGATCGAATCCTGGTGAAGACTGGAGGAGAAAGATGAGGAGGCAGGAAGCAGACACAGAGGATTGCCCAGCAAATGGACACAGACAGCTAGTGGGCAGGGGGGGATAAATAAATAAAGTAAATAAATCTTAAAAAAAAAAACACACTAATTTATGCAGTTCTACCCATGTTCATATTTCACATAATATGTATTTCATATAATATATTTAGTTCATAATAGAGCAATCATACAGTATTTGTCCTTTTGTGTCTGGCTTGCGTCACTCAACATAATGTCCTTCAGGTTTATCCATGTTGTCATATGCTTTACGACTTCATTTCTTCTTACTGCTGCATAATGCCATCGTGTGTATACTCCGCAATTTGTTTATTGTTGATGGATACCTGGGTTGTTTTCAACTTTTAGCTATCGTGAATAACACTGCTATGAACATCGGTGTGCAGATATCTATTTGTGTCAGTGCTCTCAGGTCTTCTAGGTATATATCTATCAACGGTAATGCTGGATTCCATGGCAAGTCTTTATTCAACTTCCTTAGGAAATGCCAAACAGTCCTCCACAGTGGTTGTACCATTCTACCTTCCCACCAACAGTGAATAAGCGTTCTATCTCTCCACATCCTCTCCAACATTTACAGTTTTCCAAATTTTTAATAGTGGCCAGTCTAATAGGTGTGAGATATCTCATTGTAGTTTTGATTTGCATTTCCCCAATTGCTAGTGATACTGAACATTTTTTTCATGTGTTTGCCATTTGTATTGCTGCTTTGAACAGTTGTCTTTTCAAGTTTTTTGCCCATTTTTAAAAAATATATTTTTTATTTATTTTTAAAAGGTACTTATATTTTTTTATGTAACATTTTATGTAATCTAAGGGATTCCCATATGCCCCACTCCCCAGAACTCCTACTTTTCCCCACATTAAAAACTTCTTTCATTAGTATGGTACATTCATTGCAATTGATGAACACATTTTGGAGCATTGCCACTAAGCATGGATTATAGTTTACATTGTAGTTTACTCTCCCACTCAATTCTGTAGGTTATGGCTGGATAGATAATGGCCTGTATCTGTCATTGCAATGTCATTCAGGTCTTTTGCCCAATTTTTAATTGATAGTTTGTCTTTTTATTGTTGAGTTGTATGATCCCCTTATATATCATAGATATTAAACCCTTATCAGATATGTGATTGCCAAATATTTTCTCCCATTGAGTTGGCTTCCTTTTCACTCTTTTGATAAAGTCCTTTGAGGTGCAAAAGTGTTTAATTTTTCTATTTTTTCTTTTGTTTGTGCTTTGGGTGTAAAGTTTAAGAAACTACTGCTTACCACAAGATATTGAAGATGTTTTCCAACATTTTCTAGGAGTTTTATGGTGGTGGTTTTTATATTTAAGTCCTTGGTCCATTTTGAATTAATTTTTGTATAAGGTGTCAGATAGGGGTCGTCTTTCTTTCTTTTGAATATGGCTATCCACTTCTTCTAGCAGTATTTGTTGAATAGATTGTTCTGGCCCAGCTGGGTGGGCTTAACAGCCTTGTCAAAAATCACTTGACTGTAGATGTGAGGGTCAATTTCTGAGTTTTTGATTTGGTTCCATTGGTCAATCTGTCTGTCCTTATGCCAGTACCATGCTGTTTTTACCATTGTAGCTAAGTCATATGCTTTAAAGTCAGGAGGTGAGAGTTTTCTAAATTTGTTCTTTTTAAAGGCATTTTTGACTATTTGGAGCCCCTTACCCTTCCAGATAAATTTGATTATTGGCTTTTCAATTTATGCAAAATAGGCTGTTGGGCTGTTATTGGGATTGTGTTGAATCTGTAAGTCAGTTTGGGTAGAATTGACATCTTAATGATATTTAGTCTTCCAATCCATGAACACGGAATGTCCTTCCATTTATTTAAGTCTTCTTCAGTTTCCTTTAGCAGTGTTTTGTTGTTTTCTGAATACAGGTCCTTTATGTCCTTGGTTAAGTTTATTCCTAAATATTTGATTGTTTTAGTTGCTATTATAAATGGAAATTTTTTTCTGATTTTCTCCTCAGATTGCACATCAGTAGTGTATAGAAATGCTATTGATTTTTGCATATTACCCTTGTATCCTGCCACTTTGCTAAACTCGTTTATTCTCGTAGCTTTGTTGTGGATTTTTCAGGATTTTCTGGATATAGGATCATGTCCTCTGCAAATAGTGAAAGTTTTACTTCTTCCTTTCTAATTTGGATGTGTTTTATTTCTTTTTCTTGTCTAACTTCTCTAGCAAGAACTTCTAAAACAATGTTGAATAAGAGTTGAATTAGCATGCTGACAGTGGGCATCCTTGTCTTGTTCTGGATCTTAGAGGGAAAGCTTTTAGCCTTTCACCATAGAGTATGATAGCTGT
>JAQZBX010033871.1:0-25216 GCA_029593785.1 Cabassous unicinctus
AGAAACGCAGCCCCAGGAAGAGAGGAACTCAAGAAGCCTGAACCGTGGCAAATGTTGGCAGCTGTCTTGCTCCAACACGTGACAATGGACTTTGGTGAGGGAAGAAACTAACGTTTTATGGCCCGGTAACTGTGGACTTCTACCCCAAATAAATACCCTTTATAAAGACCAACCCATTTTTGGTATTTCACATTAGCACTCCTTTGGCTGACTAATACAGCATGTATATAATTTTTTCCTTCTCTCTTCTTTATAATTTTTGAAATTTTATTGAATGTGAATTGTAGCTTGTTATAAGTATTATTGTAGTCCATCTTTCATTCTTTTTGGAATTAAATAAAAGATCAAAATTAAAAGAAAACAACAACAACAACAACAAAAACAAGTCAGTAACATGAGGCCATTTTGATCATGACTCATCCTATTTGACAAATAAAATTTGTAAGACAATACTGTATTGCAGTCAGGAACTCTTGGTCATTCTGGCTTAGTTTGAATTCTGGCAACTTCACCTCCTGGCCTTGGGCACCATATCTAATCTTTCCAATCCTCCTTCCCTATATTTAAAATGTGGAAAATGTCCACAGGTTTCTCCTGATGCCTCAATGACTGTGTATTAAAAGGCTTAATACAAGTCTGCCATGCAGTTATCTCTCAATAAATACGTTATTATCCTTTCTATTAGTTGACACTGGGTATTAAGTCACAGGATGCAGATGTCCTCCAGATGCTTGCAGTCTAGTAGGTCACTTGGGTTTATTTCAGTTCAACTGTTAACAGATGAATAAAGTCAAGTTTGTTCTAAAAAAGATGAAAGCCTACAAAGAAAAAGAGGCTGCCTAGTATATAAATAATTGCAATAAGCACAGTAAAAAAGAAGTGTGCACAAGATAAAAAGTAGCAGGCACAGGGAGAGAGACCAGGAAATTTTAAAAGTACGGTAATGTGATCCAGGCTATATGGGTTGACCTGCCACTTCCCAAATACGCTCCACATGGAGCCAGGATGTTATTGGGTCCTAGGAGCTTTCCACTCCCTTGATTAGAGGCAAAGAGGAATGCAAACAAAGGTGAGTTTTAAGCCACCAACATTCAGTGTTAAAAGCAAATCACTAGAACCAAGATCAACTGACTAGGCTGAAGGGAGAAGCTGTGCTGAACAAGGGAGGGACCTCCATGCTTACAGGGCAAAAAGATGAGGGTCTTGGTGTGGTTTCAACTGGAATTCAGTGTTCAGAGTTTTCTTCCCAGGCAGTAATATTCAAATTTTTGTTTACTGCCACTTAAAGCTAGACAGCCCTGCACACGTTTTTAAGTTGACATTTACACTTTTATCATTGGTTTATAGATGCAAAGAATGTTATTTTCCAGTATATTACAGTCAAGCTTTCATTATATTTTTTTTCAAACCCTTTGGACTGATTCAGCTCTTGTACATTATGGAAAATAACTGCGCTTTAACCTACTTGCCAAAGCCAGTCCACATCATCAAACCAGTCAGCCAAATCCAATTCACTTTCTGGCAGAATAATTGTGTTTTTATTGTTTAATTTAAATAAACATGGTATTAGGAGTTGTTAACTGAGAAATAAACTAAGCTGCAAAGCAATAAAGGCATTTATTTGAGGTCTTAGAATTCCATTTGGGGCAACACATATTCAGGTAGCAACCCAAATTTTGTCCTGCCTTGGCATTTCCAGGCAAGAGTTTTTAAAGAAAAAGAAGTTTTGACAAGTCGTTTGTGGTTGGTGGATATTTGGGGTACTCCAATTGTCCTTCAGTTTAGGTAGTTAACTGAGTTCTTTATCTTGTGGTTTGTTTTATGGTGTCCAGAGGTCCTTGGGGTTTTGCGGAACATTGTTGCTTGAGGCTTTGCATACTCTGGCAGTTTGTGATATCTGGCTATTTGTCTAAGAGTAATCTCCAGAATACTCCCAACTCCATTTTAAATTTCTTAGCTAAGTAACTATTTTGTTTTATTTCTTTTTACAGAGTCTTTGTGACAGGAGACTTGTGAGAGTCTATGGCTTAGATGGAAAAAAAAAAAAGCTCTTTCAGGGGCAGTGATGTCTCAAAGTGTCCTTTTGCTTGGCACTCTGAAAATGTTTAAATCCCAGGGTGTGTTTCATGATAAGATTTCTATTGGGGTAAAATTTGATGAAGTGGGAAAAGGGTGACTCTGTAAGGAGATGTAGGAAAAAAGCTTTCCATGGCCATGTACCCCACTGGAAAGTCTTCCCATCTCCCAAGCAGTATACATACTACAGTTTGAACACCAGTGCTCAAAGTTCCCTCAGGTTCACAGCGAGTGTTTAGATTGCATGAACTAAAAAGTACAGCATCAGGGTAGACAATAATAGTGTTGAGAAAAATTACACCAAATTTGGAAATAAAGGAAAGAAATTCCATATTCATCAATGTCATGCTAGAAGACTATTGTCAAACAAGCCCACCTAAGGGTCATCTGACTCACTTGGATTAAGTTTGATGGTTTGACTATTTAGTATTGCTTTGGCTCAGTTATTTTACAGCCCTGGAAAGATAGAAGTTCTTCCAGAAGAAACAGATATTTCATTTTCTTTTCTGTGAAGGGAAAATAACGCCCAATGACAGTTTAACTGCCCTATAGGACAGTAAGTAGGACTGTGTCTCATTTAGCAATCTTAACTCAGTATTCCTTTTTTGTTCCTATTCACTGTAACCTCATTTTTCAAAATCTCCTTTCCTCATTAACGAGTTAAAAATGTTGTCATATATTCATTTGTGTGAGAGGTATGTTAACATTTTGAGAATTATATATTGACAGAAAAACTTACACAAAGTGCAAAGAGGTTGCAAGGGAAAGGGCATGTGAAAAAGAACAGGGTATATGGGGAAGATATGGTAAGATGATACTTGAGTTGAATCTTGAAGTATAAGTGGGAGTTAGATCAATGGATGGAGAGGGAGGAGAAAGAAGCTATTCCAGACCAAGGGAACCTCAAGAGTATGGGAGTACAATGACATGCATGTGGAATGGCTCTCAGACGAGGCCAAGAATTGGGCAGGGGCCAGATCCTGAGCTGTGCATGTCATGCCAATGAAGTGGAGGAAAACGAGACCTTGAAGAAGCATTAGTGAGGCAGTGACATGATTAGATGGAGTTGTGCTTTAGGAAGACCAATTTTGTGTGAAGTGGGCATGCACAGGTGGAAGTGAACCCCAAGATAAAGACACTAAGTAAGCTAGAGAGTTGAGAAGAGTGTCAAAGCAGCATCAGTGGTGATAAAGATGATTTGAGATATTGAATAAATAGGGCATAATGGCTGCTTGGATGTGGAGGCAGGGAAAGAGAGGGAGGAAGTGACAAAGAGACTAAGACTTGATAAGTGATTATGAGGGGGTGGCAGGGAGAGGGAGGGAGGAGCTGACCTACCTCAGCAACAAGTCCTGCTTGTGCATAGAGATTGTATCTCTTCCATTGGAAAGACAACAGGGATAGCAGGGGGCAGCAACACATATTTCCAGCCTATGCAACAGAGAGAAGTAAAGCAAGGGGAAAAGTCCTTACATTCCCAACTTTACATGGCTCACACACACAGTTTGGTGTCCAGACATGCAGAAAAGCAGCTGACTTTGAGATATATTCACTTTTACAGTGAAAAAAAAAAAGTCTAGAAAAATCAATGCTTTGCTTGCCTGTCTAGAACAAAACTTTATCCTTATGAAATGTTTGTCCACTTGATGTGGTACTGAATCATACTAGTATGAGTGACAGCCTTACCTTTCAGAAGGCAATCCATAACTGCCTTCAAGCTTAGTGCTGGAAGGAATTGAGGCAGGGGTGGAGTGGGCAACTAAAGCGAATTCTTTCAACGGGACTAATAGCTTCATGGTAAATACTAAAAACAAGCTTTTTATTGGAACTTTATCTTAAAGTGTACAAAAATAAGTTTATTTTATTTAACATATTAGGTTATAATTGCAATTATCAACTAGTGCTTGGTACAAACAAAGGTGAGTCAAGTGTAATTTAAATGTTTGGACAAATAATGCAAGACAGTTTGATATCATCTCACATGGGGAGGAAGAGGGGCAGGGAAACAGACCAACTGAGACAAACTGGGGAGGCAGAGAAGCTAATGGTGAATGCTCTCTAAATGGGGACTTGAATGAGGTCAATTCATTAGTGAATATTTTCTTCTTACAATAATATTTACTTATTCATACAAACTTCATAATTGTGATTTGAATATGACTATTTAGACCACAAGAACATCTGTATTTAAGATTTCAAGATCATTTTCAATTCTTTTTTAAAAAAAATCATTTTTATTGTATGTGTATAAAACAAATACATAGAAAGATAGATGGATAGACAGAATGAGATGGCAAATATAGCAAAATGTTAAAAGTTGGTGGATGTATATGTCAGAGTTCTCTAGGTGGGTTTTGTGTTATTTTTGCAAGTGTCCTGTAAGGTTGAATTTATTTCAAAATAAAAAGTTTTTTAAAAAGTAAATTTCATTTTACTGTGGTAAATGTATATAACATAAATTCTGCCATTTTAACCATTTTGAAGTATACAACTGAATGGCATTAATTACATTTACAATACTGTTCTACCATCACCACTACCTATTTCTAAAAACTTCATCACCCAAACAGAAAGATGGTACCCATTAAGCAGTAACTCTCCATCCCCCTCACCCCATGCCCCCTGGTAACCTCTAATCTACTTTGTGTTTATGAATTTGCTTCTTCTAGATATTTCATGTAAATGGAATCCTATAATATTTATTCTTTTATTTATGGCTTATTTCACTTCGCTAAATATTTTCAAGGTTCATTCATGTTGTCGCAGAACTCCATTCCTTTTTACAGCTGAATAATATTCCATTTTAGGTAAATTCCACATTTTGTTTACTCATCTATTGATGGACACTTGGGTAACTTCCATCTTTTGGCTATAGTGAATAATGCTATTAAGAATATTGGTGTACAAGTATCAGTTTGAGCTCTTGTTTACAATTCTTTTGGGTATATATCTAGGAGTGGAATTATGGGGTCCTATGGTAATTCTGTTTAAGTTTTTGAGGAGTTACCAAACTATTTTCCACAATGGTTGCATCATTTTACATTCCCACCAGCAAAGCACAAGGGTTCAGATTTCTCCACATCTTCTCCAGCCCTTGTTATTTTCCATTTTTAAAATAATAGCCAACCAAGTGGGTGTGAAGTGGTTTTGATTTGCATTTCCCTAATGCCAAACAATGATGAACATCTTTTCATGTGCTTATTGGCCATTTGTGTATCTTCTTTGGAGAAATGTCTACCCAAGTTCTTTGCCCATTTAAAAAATTGAGCTGTCCTTTGGTTGTTAAGTTGTAGAAGTTCTTTATATATCTTTGATATTAAACCGTTATCAGATATATGATTTGTAAATATTTTCTCCCGTTCTATAGGTTGCCGTTCCATTTTCTTGATTCTCTCCTTTGGTGCACAAAAGTTTTAATTTTGATGAATTCCAATTTATTTTTCTTTTGTTGCTTGTGCTTTTGGTGTCATATCTAAGATCCATTGCCAAATCCAAGGACATGAAGATTTATCTCTATGGTCTTTGATCCATTTTGAGTAAATTTTTGTATATGATGTGAGATAGGAGTCTAACTTCCTTCTTTTGCTAGTGGGTTTCCAGTTTTCCTAGCACTGGATATCTAGTTTTGTTGAAGAGACTATTCTTTTCCCCATTGAATTGTCTTGGCACCCTTGTCAAAAAGCAATTGTCCCCCCCCACCCCCAAATAAAATAAAATTAAAAAAAATCAAAACAATTGCCCATAGAGGTGTGGGTTTATTTTTGAACTCTCAATTCTGTTCCAGTGTCATATCTTTATGCCAGTACCACACTGTTTTGATTACTGTGGCATTGTAGAAGGTTTTGAAATTGGGAAGTTAAACTCATCCAACTTTGTTCTTTTTCAAGAATGTTTTGGCTATTTGGTGCCCATTACAATTTCATATGAATTTAAGGATTGGCTTTTCCATTTTTGCAAAAGGCTGCCTGAATTTTGATAGGTATTGCATTGAATCTATAGATGGCTTTGGGTAGTATTGACATCTTTACAATACTGAGTCTTCCAATCCATGCAAACAACATATTTTGCTGTTTATTTAGGTCTTCTTTAATTTCTTTCAGCAATGTCTTGTAGTTTTCAATGTATAAATCTTCCACATCTTTGGCTACATTTATTCCTATGTATTCTTTTTGGCGCTGTTGTAAATGGAATTGTTTTCTTAATTTCCTTTTTGCATTGTTTATTGCTGGTGTTTAGAAATACAACTGATTTTTGCATATTGATCTTCTATCCCAAAACTTTGCTGACTTATTATCTCTAATAGCTTTCTTTGGAATTTTCTATTTATTTATAGGACATTTATCTTCAAATAGAGGTAGTTTGCATCTTCCTTTCCCATTTGGATTTACCTTTTACTTCCTTCTCTTGCCTAACTGCTCTGCCTAGAACTTTCACTACAATGTTGAATAGCAGTGGCCACCACTGAGTTTGATGTTAACTCTGGGTTAGGAATTCATTTTTGTACTGATGTTGAGAGTGAAGTAGAGGAAGGTTTACATTGAAACTTCAGTCTCATCTTTAGCACTGTTTTATCCCTTTTACGCTTTCTTTATGCACTTGTACCTGCCATCCATATTAAACCCTGCTTCTAGACCGGGTTCAAAAAGTTAAACTACCAAAGGGGGGAAATATTTACTGGGTATTACCATTTACATTTCAGGAAGAGGAAATACATTTATAAGTTATTTCTTCTATAGGAATTTACATATTAAGGCTTATCTCTGGTTAGGATTAAAAGTCTTCCATCATCCCACCCTCAACACCTGACACCGTCATCAAAGGAATCACATTCATTTCTTTTTTTTTTTTTTTTTAAGATTTATTTATTTATTTATTTATCCCCCCCTTGCTGCTTGTGTTTGCTGTGTCCATTTGCTGTGTTTTTTCTGTGTCTGCTTATCTCCCCCTTGCTGTGAGGTCTTGCTGCATCAGCCCACCGCGCCGCATGGGCCGGCCTGCCCTCACAAGGAGGCCCTGGGAAGCGAACCCGGGGCCTCCCATATGGTAAACGGGAGCTCTATCGATTGAGCCACACCCACTTCCCTCACATTCATTTCTTAGCAAGTTGAAGAATATGGAAGGGAGGTAGCCCTAATGACTTCTCCTCTATAGATGGGTTGGGGGCACACAAGTAAGAATATGATGGCAGGTGGACACTGGTACAATGGAGCACCATCCAAATGGGCAACATATTGTTGTCATATAGGAGTAGCAATTTAGTGTTGTCAGATGATCTATTGTTCAAAAGAAACCACATTAAAAAAAAAAACTCACTATTTTTAAAGCTAATTTAAATATCTTCAAACACTGAGTGGCACACCCTCCAGAATGGCTAAAATTAAAATGACCAGCTAGGTTTTAGCAAGAAAGTGGAACAACTTAGACTATATTGTGCTGTCAGTGAGATCATAAATTGATACAATCACTTTGGAAAAATATTTAGCAGTATCCACTAAATCTGAACATGCACACACCCTGGGATCCAGATCCTAAGTACATATCCAAGAGAAATGGGTGTACATGTTCACCAAGAGATATGAACATGAGTGTCCATAGCAGCTGAGCTCATAATAGTCCCAAACTGGAAATGACCTAAATATCCCTATCTGTAGAATGGGAAAATAAAGTGTGGTATAGTCATACAATCAAATACTGCATAGCAACAAAATTACTGATACACCAAGTCACATGGATGAATCTTATATACATAATATTGAGATACAAAATGTTGAGATACAAAAAAGCAAATACTGTATGATTTCATTTATATTAAGTTCCAAAAGATGCAAATGTAATATATGGTGGTTTTTTAGGGGTGGGGGGCGCGAACCGACTGGGAGAGTCACAAAGGAAACTTCTGGATTGTTAGAAATGTTTTATATCTTGATCGGTGATAATCAATGAGGTATACACTTAAGATTTGTATTCTTTATTGTATGTACATCTCAAAGAAAGATAAAGGAAAAAGAAAAGAAAAGGGAAAAAAAAAAACACATGGAATGTGCCAAACAAAACACCTGCAAGTTAAATCTGGCTGGCTGGCCACCAGTGTGTAATCCCTGTTGTAGGTAAAGGTAGCCCTTCCTTAACCTCCTATCAAAATTGTATGACCTTGGAGGAGTTCTTAAGGAGAATTTTCTGAAATTTTTATAAAAGAAAAATCAGTTTTGAGATTTTTTACAGCAACTTCCACTAGTCTTATGGGAATTTTCTTTACACAAAAAATAAAGCCAATCCTTTAGAGTAGGTATTTTGAACTTCATAAGTACCTAAAATCACCCCTTCTACTCTAATACATCTTGGTTTGGGGCTAAATAAAATGAAATGACAGAATAACTTATTTGTAGTGGGTTGACTATTTTCTTTCCATTCTATGTTCTGCTTACCTAATCTGAAACCACACTGGACATAATTCCTCTTAGCCATTGCTTTTTCATGTTTTTAAATAAAAAGATGAAGTCGAATGATCAGCTTTATGAATTTCCCCTCTGTATGAGATGGGTTCACACAGCAAAGGCACTGACATTTAACCTTAAAACAGGGGTTCTTAGCCTTTTTTGTTCCACAGACCCCTTACTAAGTCCGTACTATACTGTGTGTTATTTAATAAATTTAATAAATGTCACACCCACACCAACACGTCCAACAAGAATAATGTTTTTCTGAATTTCAATTGAAGTTCACAGATAAGAACCCATGCGTTAAAAGGTTAAAGGTGTCAATATTGCCATAGCATAAAAAGAAACTTCAGAACAATGAAATAATAAAGAAGATTGTAATAGAAGACTTTTTGTCTGATATTTTGAGAATACATATGATGTTTTGTATTTCAGGTACTAGTTTTCCCCTAGTGAAAGCATTTCCTTTGTTAATAAAATTTAAGTAAGTTGAATTTTGTGTATGTTTGTGTGAGTATATATGGGTGTATACGTGTGTATATTTCATTTTAATAAGCTAATAGGGTTAAAAGTCAATTGATGTGTAGTTATCAACTATCCAGATATTTGGCTAATAGGATAAACATGTACTTTATGGTTGAGACAATGCCAGAAACACCTTATATGATGTTTGTTTTTTTTAAATTAAATATAGTCAACTTGATAAATCAAAAGGTGACACAATTACCTTTCATTTTCTTATTTAGCATAAAAGTATTCAGTGTGGAGCAAAACTTTACAGAATATAGAGAACTGTGTCTGTATAAAAAATTAGAGAGGAAAGAATTCATAACCATATTGATCCAACATTGTCTTCTTTGTGAGTGCTTTAGTTCTGCGTTGGCTCAGCTCTTACACCAAAGAGTGGAAAGATTTGGTGATTCTGATTGCGGTTTAACATCCTATGTTTGAAAACTTCACCAATACATCTGAACAGGTGAACACACTGTCAGGGCCTTGGAAGGAGCCCATGCAAGTGCGGAGCCTTGAAACTTAAGTTTCATTAGCTTCCTAGGAAAACTGCCTCTGCCAAAGATCCACTTCTTCGGAACTCAGAGCACTGGTCCTTTGGGCCACCCTTTTCACTCACTCTTCTTGTGCACATGGCTCATTAGCTCGCTCAGGGTTCAGTGCAGTGTGGGGCCCAGGGATATGGCCCTGGGGCTGGCCTCCCAGGGTGGGTCCTGGCTCCAGCACAAGGGCAATCACTTTGCTTCTGTGAGCCTCAGGGGGATCCAGGAATAGGCCTAGCTGTCAGCATTATGAGCAATAGATGTGACAACCCACTGATGTATCCACAAGTGGGCCTGGCTCTATAACAGGATGCATGTTTTTTTCTGCATCCTTACTAGACTGAGCTACTCAAACTCAGTGAACATAACTTTTCGATATGGAATCCCTAGATAATTATCTAGGCTAATTATCACAAAGCCTAGATAATGGTATAAGTTTATTAATTGTTCCTCTAACTTAAAGAGAGAACAAGAGGAAAGTATCTATTTGTTTAACCTATCTACCATCTTCTGGATTTGATACTTCCTCAAAGAAACCAAAAGGAGGAAGCCTTTTATTGAACACTGCATTGTTAAAACAAAAGTTAGCTGAGGAAAGCTTCCCTACAGAGTTTCTAAGGGAAGTATTCTTATTTCGAAAGGGCATTGGATGCTCAAATATCTTTAAATAAAAAAATGAAGTCGGAAAGGCAAAAACTCTGAATATATTTGTCCTCTAAATTGTGGAGTATGTCCTGTTATCTTAGCTTTGTAACCGGCCAGGTCGCTTTCCTTCTGAGGCTTTGGGTTGACATCTGCAAAATAAGATGTGATATCTCACTAGGTTCTTGCGGGACGGTAATAATATTTATGGAGCCAGTATTAGTGTCAGCTGATTTTCGTACATGACCAGAAGGCTTACTCAAAGTAGACTATTTTCCCAGTTTGCCAGTGAAGGTCTATGAGTAAGTAACCAGTTCACGTTCACATTGTCGGTACCATCAAACGACTCCGGGCTGGGGCAAGGGGTTGTAGGATACCTAAGACTGTGCTGTTCTCATGCCTCTCACGGCCTGGGTAAATTCTTCGGCAAGTTCTTTAGCTTTTGGACTAGGAGCGGACTCTTGCAGTTTTGGTGCATATGCCACTCCCCAGTTCGGGATTCCAGACAGGGCGGCTCTTTTTTCTTGTCAGAATGAATCCACTTACTTACGTGAGGGCAAATTGGAAATCATTTGTTTAGCAGGTTGGCGCCAAATCAAGATAAAGGCTGCCATAACTACAAAACCCCCGTGATCCTACCCCAGACCGCGCCTTCAGCTTCCGGGAAAAAGAAACTAGGGAGCCCCGGCGATGACGTATTTCGGGCGCGCTGCGAGGCCGGGTCGCCAAAGCGCGTGCTCTTAGGCTGAAGTGGGCGGGGCGTTACTGGCGGCTACCGGTGCTGAGCCGCCAGCCTGAGGCGGGCACTGAGGCGCAAGGCGGGGCCTCCAGCGGGGCGCGGCCCTGTGGGGAAGCTGGAGTGGGGGCGGGGCGGGCCGGGGCAGCAGGAGGAGGCGGGCCCGGGCTTGGGGGCGGGGCCGTGGGCGGGGCACGGCCTCCTGACAGCCCGGGCCCCCCGCTGACGCCGCCGGCAGCCGCTGTCTACGCGATCGGTGCGAGCCGAGCGGCGGGTGGCCTCTCGCGCAGCGGATCCAGCCTCAGTCACCCCTTCTTCAGCCCTTGCATCGCCGCTGGCGCCACCGTCCGACCCGCAGGCCGCCGCGGGCCGCGGAGCCCATGAGGACGCGGGTCCCGCCGCCGCCTTTGCGGCGTCGCCGTCGTCCCGGAGCGCCCCGAACCGGCGCGGACATGGCCGCGGCATGAGCGCGGTGCCGCCGCCCGAGCCGGAGGAGAAGGCGGCTTCCGAGCCTGCCGCTGGAGCGATGCCGGAGAAGCGCCCGGGTGCGCAGGCCCCGGGCGGCAGCACGGTAAGCGGGCGCGAAGTCCGGCGCGTCTCCTCAGCCCGGGGACCCCGAGGCCGTGGGAAGTGGAAGGGCGACGTGCCAGGAGTGCGTCGCGGCCTGAGCCCGGGGCCCGCGAACTCGCCAGGCTCTGGGTCCTTCCACCACACACTTACATACCACCACCACCACCTTGGGGCGGAGGGAGGAAGCTCGGAGCGCGCAGACCTTCCGTATTAGCGCCCGGCCGGGACTCCTGCACTCCGGGCTGAGGCTGACTCTGCTGGTGACTGCTTAATCGTTAGACAAAAGGCGCCAAACATGGGGCAGTTAATCTGAGTAATTCGGTTATTTTAGGATTCTCCAGACATGTTGCCATTTCTGCCTAAGTCTGCTTAGATAATGTGTAGGAGGAGCCTTCGACCCTAAGACTATGAACCAGCAGACCGGGAAGTTGCGGGTGGAGGCTGGGCAGCGCCTTCCTGCTGCCTTCCTCCTTCTCAAGGCCAGTCCGAAGAGCAAAATTTCAGGGGAAGCTGCCACTCCCAGGACCCGGCTGTACAGCATGCTCGGGCCGGTCTCTTTCTACAGTTTTACGTGGGCTCGAGCTGGGTTCTGACAGCAGTACAGGGAAGCTCTGGTTTTATTGGACTGGATTCTGCAGCACTTGTCAGTGGCGCTTTGGTTTCTTATGGGGGGAGTACTAAGTATAGAGGATCTGTGTTGTAGGTCTGTCATTTTTTCAGGGCTTGAGTTTAAAAAGGAATTCTTTTTGGGGAGTGTATTTAGCACATGAAATATAATAGAAAACGTTGCAATTAAGAGAAACTCTGACACCATGGAAAAGTTTTTCCAAAGAAAAATAGAAATTTTAGAAAAATTAAATATGTGCAATAGGCTTCAGATTTTTAGTGTACATATCAAATTTTGCTTTTAGTTAAAAACCACTAAATGATCAATATGTGCATGTTTGTTGAGGTGAGTCCTCATTAATAGAATTGGGAGGGTGGGTGAAGTAGAAGAAAGCAATAAGTGGAGTGGAGCCAGCAGAGCTGGTTTCTAGTCCTGGTTCTCCCCAATCCAGTTTGCACTCTGAGCAGAGTACTGACATGGCCTTGCCACTCAATGTCTAATATAAAATGAGGACTTGGTAGTATTGAAAACTTTCCCTGCCCAAGTGCTTCCTTGTCTTTGAAAAAGCAATGGGGTCCCCTCATTTCGAAGATAAGATCTCTGTAATGTGGAAGCTTATCTTGGCAGGGGGAGGGAAATTCTGTAGAATTGGTTTCTCTCATTTTGTATTTGATATGTAAAAAATAGACTTGTCATCTCCTGCACTCTAAACAAAACCAAACCACCAGCTCCTACTCCTGCCTTTGAATTGATGGACAGTAATTACTAGCTAGTGGCTGGCTGGTAATCTTAGAGGTAGCTTCTTTCATATACTTCCTGTTCCTACAACATCCAGTCCATTACCAAGTCCACCTAAGTTTACCTGGTAAAGATTTTAGGTTTTTGTCCTCTCTGTATTCCTCTCTGTGTTTTTATCCTCTCTGTGTTCAGTTCCTCAGCATTTGTGTGTGTGTGTGTGGTTAACTCTTTAAAAAAAAAAATTGTAGAAACAAATATACAACTCAGAATTTCCCATTTTAACCACATTCAAAGTGTACAATTCAGTAGTATAAATTATACTCACAACATTGTGCTAACATCACCAATATCCCTTATCCTTACTTTCTTATCACCTTAAACAGAAATTATTCACCCATTAAGCTGTAACTTCCTCTTCTTGCAGTTGCATCTCCAACCATCTGTCTCTATGAAATTTCCTTCTAGGTATTTCATATAAATGAGTTCATAAAATATTTGTCTTTTTGTGTTTGGCTTATTTCATTCAGCATGATGCCTTCCTCAGCATTTTTTTTACCTGGACTTTGATCATCTCTTTTTAGGCCCCTGAGACCTGCCTCACCTTAAGTCTGGTTTCCACATTGCTGATTAACATGATCTATCTCATGTAAATATGATTGTTACTGCTGTGCTTAAAGTTTTACATTGGCTCCTGGTGGCTTATATGATGAAAAATACACTGACAAGTCAAAGCATTGTAGCATAGTGATGAGGTGAGCACAGTTGGCATCACAGTTCCGGCCTTTCATTAACTGTGTAACTGAACAAATTATTAATAGCTTTCATAGGATTGGGATAGTTGCTGCAACCTGGCACCTAATAAGTACCTAATAAATATTGGCTGTTAATGTTATCATTTCTCAATATTTTTTTTGCATGAATGATTGAATGGTCAGAATGTATAGGTAATCCCCTGACTGTGTGATGAAAGTATTCGTTTCTTTCCCATTTTTTAGTCTAGTTAGGAACTAGGTCCCAGCATTAATTGAAATTTCTAGTTTTTAGGGATGTTTACCAAAAAAACGAAAATTCAGTTTAATTCCCATTTCATCCTTTGGATCCTGATGCTAATTTTGACCACAAGTAGATTCCTGCTCCATCTTTCTTTATCCCTGAGCATAGCATAGAATTGGTATTGATAAACTGTCATGAATACTGAGAATGAGTTTTCTTGGTGCTTGCTGTGCTTAGATTACTGGAATGGGCAGTAATCAGAGTTGGAATGGGCAGAGTTCAGGCACTGGTGCTTTTTGGAGTGTGTAGAAGCTAAATACCTGTAATCATATATTATGCATTTTAAATGTACTCCCAAATTATGCATTTTTCCTGCTTGCAGTTTCTGTTCAGGATCACTTACAGCTGCTATGTCCTACAGCCCCTGTAATTTGATATCATTTTAATATCTTGGTATTTCCTTATAGCCTGGTTCCAGTGACACTCATGGTTTCAGGTTCTTGGTGCTACTAATAAGCACAAGAAAGACTACCTATGTATGCAGCATCTTTTTCTACCTTGTGTCATATGGCAAAAAATGTGTTAACCTGAAAAATAAAAGAGAATCAAATATTTACTCCAAGAGAACATTGCCCTCTAAAGAAAAGGGAGGTGTGTATGTCAGATAAGCTCTTGCTTTATTGTCCTCTCTGCTGTGTCCTTCTCTCATGTGTGTGAACATTACACTTTGATTTATTTTAGGAAAATTATTTGCATTATCAGTGAATGCAGATTTTCCATTATGCTTAGACTTCACAGTCTGGTTAAGGAAAAGTCCTTTGGGCTTCATTTATGCTTGGGCATCTGATGAGAATTAAACATTTGCTGCTAAGAAAAATGCATGGACACAAATAAGTTTAGCATACTCCAAGAAGCTGATACCATACTTGGTTACCCAGTTAAGAGACTTAAGGTAGTGCCTCACAGGATTGGTGTCCTTCTGGTGACGTTTAATGTTTCTTTGTTGGTTTTTCCTCAGACAGAGGGTCTCTGTGAAAGTTAATGTTGATTTTTGAGATTTCATATAGTACTGGGACATTGGCACAACCAGACCCTGTAAGCAAGCTAGCAGATAAGCAATGGAAGAAAGCAAAAAATGTTTGTGAGCAGTTAATGTATTGCAATTTGTAAAAGCAAATCAACTCACTGTCATCAAGCCTAACCTTTATCATAACACAGATTTGTTATTCTTATGCCTGGTACAGGCAGAATTCTGTAGATCTTGACTCTTAGGATATTTGACCATCCTTTCCCACCATGTTGATTACTAGATTCAGGTAGTGTCTATGGCTATGCATCTTTGTACCTGAAACAGTCCTTTAGGAGGTGATCAGTAAATATTTGCTAATGAAGAATTAAATGATTCAGTCTCTTTAAGCCAGTAAATTATGCTTATGAATGAGATTAGCTTCTAGCTTCCTTTTTTATATAATGTGCTTAGTTTGGCCTTTTGGGGGATCATTGTTCTAGAACAATTCAGGTTTTCTGTTTGATCTTCTATTTTTTCTTTCACTTTTAAGAAGTTGTATTTTGCTAGGAATTTGTCCATTTCATGTAACATTTCAAATTAATTGGTATTATATTATCTATGATTACATCTTTCATAGTCTTTTTAACTTGTGTGGGATCTTTAGTAGTGCTTACTTTTTTATTGCTGACATTGGTAATTTGTTCCTTACCTTTTCTAAATTTAATTCTCTAGCATCTTCTGGATAAATATTCACAAATTGTGATAGTGGTGATAATATTTCTTATTTCTCTATTTATAGCTATAATGAGGGAGAATATCCAGGGAAATGCTCTGTAGTAAGGATAAAAGTGTACATCATTTTCTGCATAACTGGAATACATTTATTTTTCCCTGTTAAGGATGCTGTTAGCTATTTGTGTGATATAAATTTGCTTTGTTACACTGTAGAAGCATCTTTTTGTATCTCTTTCTCAATCTCTTTCTTGAGCATGTTTTTTCCCCCTGCCCATCCCTTCTCACGCTATCTCTCCAGTTCAGTGTCTCATGGGACAGTCACAAGCGGTTTATGAAATCTGACTTGTGCCCCTGGGGTATGGCATAACAACGGCATTGCTCTGTCTTTGAGAATTGGAGAGAAATCTGTCTGTATTCTCTTTAATCTTTTTTCCCTGCCAGAACATGTAGAATCTGTGAAAACAGGTCAACTTTTTATCTAACTGCCTGACTTTCTTATACTTTACTTTGTATTTACGTTTTAATTTAAACAGTTTTATTGAATTATAATTGGCATAAAATAAACTGTACATGTTTAGAGTATACAATTTTTTTTTAGTGTATTTTCTTTTTTTATGTAGCTTTTATGGGATACTATTGTATATACTTTAAAAAATTGTAACATTTCTCAAATGCTTCATAAAAATATTTTTTAAAAATCCAGTACATGATCATCTTTAACAGGGAAAAACTCTTTACATTTCTTAGCATAGGCTGAAAATACAGTGATAGCTTTGCCTCCTCTCTATCCCTTTCTTGCTCTCATTCCCAACAACAGTCTACAGGTTCAGTGATTTCTATTTTCAGAATCTCTCCCTTTCTCTTTCCATATTCATTTACTTATTTATTCAAAATTCTTAAACTCCCTTCTAGGTAGCAGGTACTGAGCCATGGTAACATGGGCTTTGGAATGAGATAACCTGAATTCAAATTACAGTTCTACCTCTTACTAGCTTGTGTGATCTTTGGCAATTTGCTTAACTTCTCTGAGCCTCAGTTTTGTCATCTGTAAGAAGGGGATCTTATTTCATCTTTATAAATTGATTTATATTTACATTTTATATAAATGGAATCCTACAATATGTTACAAGATATACTTAGATCATAGTAGCACAATCAAACAATGTTTGTCCTTTTGTGTCTGGCTTGCTTCACTCAACATAATGTCCTCCAGGTTCATCTATGTTGTCATATGCTTCACGACTTCATTTCTTCTTACAGCTGCATAATATTGCATTGTGTGAATATACCACATTTTATTTATCCATTCATCAGTTGATGGACACCTAAGTTATTTCCAACTTTTGGCAAACATGAATAACGCTGCTGTGAACATCAGTGTGCAGATAGTCTGTTCATGTCACTGCTCTCAATTCTTCTGGGTATTATCCAATAGTGGTATTGCAGGGTCACGTGGCAAATGTGTATTCAACTTCTTTAGGAACTGCCAAACAATACTCCACAGTGGCTGTACCATTCTGCATTCCCACCAGCAGTGAATAAGTGTTCCTATCTCTCCACATCCTCTCCAGCACTTGTAGTTCTCTGACTTTTTAATAGTGGCCATTTTGGTAGGTGTGAAATGATATCTCATTGTAGTTTTGATTTTCATTTCCCTAATCATTAGTGATATTGAACATTTTTTCATGTATTTATTTATTTATGTATATATTTTTTTGCCATTTGTAATTCTTCTTTAGGCAAATGTCTATTCATGTCTTTAGTCCATTTTTTAATTGGGTAGTTTCTCTTTTTATTGTTGAGTTGTAACATCTCTTTATATATCATGAATATTAAATCCTTATCAGATGTGTGATTTCCAAATATTTTCTCCCATTGAGTCAACTGCCTTTTCACCCTTTTGACAAAGTCCTGTGAGGTGCAAAAATGTTTAATTTTGAGGAGATCACATGTATCTATTTTTTTGTTTTGTTACACATACTTTGGGTGTAAGGCCCAAGAAACTACCACTTACCGCAAGGTCTTTAAAATGTTTTCCTACATTTCCTTCTAGTGGTTTTATGGTCCTGGCTTTTATATTTAGGACTTTGATCCATTTTGAGTTTATTCTTTTATAGGGAGGGAGTTCGGGGCCCTCTTTCATTCTTTTGGTTATAGATATCCAGTTCTCCCAGCACCATTTGTTGAAGATACTGTTTTATCACGTTAACATGGACTTGGTAGGATTATAAAAAATCAGTTGGCTATGGAGGTGAGGGTTTATTTCTAGACTCTGATCTATGAGTCTATCTTTATGCCACTACCATGCTATTTTGACCACTGTAGCTTTGTAATATGTTTCAAGGTCAGGCAGTGAAATTCTTCCCATGTCACTCTTCTTTTTTAGAATGCTTTTGGCTATTCAGGTGTACTTTCCCTTCCAAGTGAACTTGGCAATTGCCTTTTATAATTCTGTAAAGTACGCTGTGGGAATTTTCATTGGTATTACGTTGAATCTATAAATCAGTTTGGGTAGGATTGATATCTTCATGATATTTTCTCTTCCAATGGACACGAAATATCTTTCCATTTGTTTAGGTCTTTTTAAATTTATTTTAGCACTGTTTTGTAGTTTTCTGCATATGGGTCCTGTACTTCTTTGGTTAAATTGATTCCTAGGTATTTGAGTCTTTTTGTTGCTATTGTAAATGGAATTTACAAAAACATTACTGATTTTTGCATGTTGATCTTGTATCCTGCCACTTTGCTGAACTCATTTATTAGCTCAAGTAGCTTTGTTTTACACATTTCAGAATTTTCTAGACATAGGATCATGTCATCCACAAATAGAGTTTTACTTCCTCTTTTCTTATTTGGATGCCTTTTATTTTTTTCTTGTATAATTGCTTTGGCTAAAACTTCTAGTACAGTGTTGAATAACAATGATGACAGTGGTCATCCTTATATTGTTTCTGATCTTAGGGGGAAAGCTTTCAACCTTTCCCCATTGAATATGGTATTAGCTGTAGGTTTTTCATATATGCCTGTAGCCGTTTGGAAGTTTGAAGGAATTATGAATTTCAAAAATCGATACTGAATCATGCTTGTAAACTGATCTGTCAATCTGGGCATGATTAAGTTATGATTAGGGCGTTGACTGGGCCATGTCAGTAGGGCATCAAGCCCCACCCCTTGGTTGGTGGGGGAATCGAATATAAAAGGCAAGGCAAAGGACAGAGGGAGCAGTTTTGAGTAGCAGTTTTTGATGGTGAGAAGGCCCCAGGATAGAGACAAGCCATTCGCCTGAGAGTTCACAGCTGACCTTGTGGAGAGAAGCAAAGACTAGAGAGCCTAATAGTCTACAGCTGACCTTGTGGAGGAAACAGAGGAGCTAAGCCCGGAGAGAAATGCAGCCCTAGGAGGAAGGAACCCAAGAAGCCTGGACTGTGACAAACATCGGCAGCTGTCTTGCTCCAACACGTGGCAATGGACTTTGGTGAGGGAAGAAACTTATGCTTTATGGCCTGGTAACTGTGAACGTCTACCCCAAATAAATACCCTTTATAAAGACCAGCCAATCTCTGGTATATTGCATTAGTGCCCCTTTGGCTGACTAATACAATGCCTTTTATCATATTGAAGAATTTTTCTTCTATTCCTACCTTTCAAAGAGTTTTTATCAAGAAAGGATGCTGGATTTTGTTGAATACCTTTTCTGCATCGATTGAGATCATCATGTGGTTTTTTTCCCTTCAATTTGTTAATGTGGTATATTACTATGATTGATTTTCTTATGTTGAACCAGCTTTGTATACCAGGAGTAAATCTTACTTGGTCGTGATGTATAAGTCTTTTGATATGCTGTTGGATTCTATTTGCAAGTATTTTGTTGAAAAATTTTGCATCTGTTTGTATTAGTCAGCCAAAGGGGTGCTGATGCAAAAATACCAGAAATCTGTTAGATTTTATAAAGGGAATTTATTTGGGGTAGAATCTTATAGATACCAGGCCACAAAACATAAGTTACTTCCCTCACCAAAGTCTGTTGCCACATGTTGGAGCAAGATGGCTGCTGACCTCTGCAACAGTTCAGCCTCCCTCTTCCTCTTAAGGCTCCATGGTCCCAGCTTCTTCCAATATCAGCTGTAGGCTGGGATGAGTCTCATCTCTCTCCCAGGGCTTGTTATTCTCTGGGCTCAGCTGCTCTCTTCTCTCTACAAGGTCAGCTGTAGACTATCAGGCTCTCTCTCTTCCCGGGGCCTCTACTGGGGCTATGGAGCTGTCCCTATTCCTTTTTGTTCCTCTCCTGTGTGTTTGCTTTCTGGGGCTCCAGTATCAATACTCCAGCTAACTCCTCTGCCTTGTCATTTACTCTGTTAGTCCCTGCCCACCAAGGGGGCAGGGACTAGATGTCCTACTGACATGGCCCAATTAAAGCCTTAATCATTATTTAATCAAGTAAAAGTGAAACCTCTGAATTTAATACAATATAATATACCCAGGGGAACAGAACAGTTTACAAACATAATCCAGTATCTATTTTTGGAACTCAATAAATAATACCAAACTGCTACAGTGTTCATTAGAAGGATTGGTCTATAATTTTCTTGTAGTGTCTTTATCTGACTTTGGTATTAGGGTGACGTTGGCTTCATAAAAAGTGTTGGGTAATTTTCCTCCTCTTCAATTTTTTGGAAGAGTTTAAACAGGATTGGTGTTAATTCTTCTTGTAATGCTTGTTACAATTCACCTGTGAAGCCATCTGGTCCTAGGCTTTTCTTTGTTGGGAGATTTTTGATGACGGATTCAATCTCTTTAAATGCGATTGGTTAAGTTCTTGTATTTCTTGTAGCATTTGTAAAGGTTGTTTGTGCATTTCTAGGAATTTGTCTATTTCACCTAGGTTGTCTAGTTTGGTGGCATACAGTTTCTCATAATATCTTCTTATCATACATTTTATTTCTGTGGGGTCAGTCATAACTTCCCCCCTATCATTTCTGATTGCATTTATTTACATTTCTTTTTTTCTTTGTTAGTCTAGCTAGAGGCTTGTCAATTTTATTGGTCTTCTCAAAGAACCAGGTTTTGGTTTTGTTGATTTTCTCTATCGTTTTGTTCTCAACATTTATTTCTGCTCTAATCTTTATTCTTTCTTTCTTTCTGCTTGCTTTGAGATTGGTTTGCTATTCTTTTTCTAGTGTCTCCAGTTGTTCAGTTCAATCTTTGATTTTAGCTCTATCTTCTTTTTTACTAATGGCATTTAGGACTATAAATTTCCCTCTTAAACTGCCTTTGCTGTATCCCATAAGTTTTGATAAGTTGTGTTCTTGTTTTCATTTGCCTCAATATATTTACTGATTTCACTTGCAATATCTTCTTTGACTCACTGATTAAGAGTGTGTTGTTCAGTCTCCACACATTTGCGAATTTACCTTTTTCCTTTTGATTTCCAGTTTCATTCTGTTATGATCTTTGAGGGTGCTTTGTATAATTTCAATCTTTTTATATTTATTGAGAGCTGCATTATGCCCTAACATGGGGTCTACCCTGGAAAAAGATCCATGGGCACATGAGAAGAATGTATAATCCACTAAGTTTGGAGGTAGTGTTCTCTATATGGCTGTTAGGTCCAACTTGTTTATCATATTGTTCAAGTTCTCTGTTTCCTTGTTGATCTTCTGTCTAGTTGTTCTATCTAATGATGTGAGTGGTGTGTTGAAGTCTCCAACGATTATTGTAGAGATGTCTATTTCTCCCTTCAGTTTTGCCAGACTTCGCCTCGTGTATTTTTGGCACCCTGGTTAGATACATAGATATTTATGACTTATATCTTCCTGGTGGATTGTCCCTTTTATTAATATATAATTATAACTTTTTTGCATTTAAAGTCTGTTTTGTCTGGTATTAGTGTAGCTACCCCTGCTCTTTTTTGGTCTTATTTGCATGGAGTATGTTTTTCCAGCCTTTTACTTTCAGCCGGTTTATATCCCTAGGTCTAACTAAGGTGAGTCTCTTATAAGCAGCATATGGATGGGTCATGGATTTTTATCCATTCTGTCAGTCTATATCTTTGATTGGGTAGTTTAATCCATTCACATTCAACAATATTAGTGTAAATTCATTATTTATTTCCACCATTTTAGTCTTCAGTTTTCATATGTCATAACTTATTTTCATCTGTTTACTCTTAGTTATTCTTTCTGCTATTGTTTCTTCTAGAATCTCCAAGCCTTTTGCTCCTGTCTTTTTCTTTCAGGCTATAAGACTGCCTTTAATATTTCCTGTAAAGGTTATTCCTTTTTTATGAACTCTCTTAGTTTCTGTTTGTTTGTGACTATTTTATACTCCCCTTCATAGTTTTTTTTTAAAAGATTTATTTATTTATTTATTTATCCCCCCCTTGCTGCTTGTGTTTGCTGTGTCCATTTGCTGTGTGTTTTTTCTATGTCTGTTTATCTCCCCCTTGCTGCGAGGTCTTGCTGCATCAGCCCACTGCGCCGCGCGGGCCGGCCTGCCCTCACAAGGAGGCCCCGGGAAGTGAACCCGGGGCTGCCCATATGGTAAACGGGAGCTCTATCGATTGAGCCACACCCGCTTCCCCCTTCATATTTGAAGGACAATTTTGCTGGATAAAGAATTCTTGGCTGGCAGTTTTTCTCTTTCAGTATTCTAATTGTATCATACCACTGTCTTCTCGCTTCCATGGTTTCTGATGAGAAATCTGTGCTAAGTCTTTCTGGGTATCCCTTGTAGGTGATGGTTTGCTTCTCCCTTGCTGCTCTGAGAATTTTCTCTTTATTTTTGACATTTGACATTCTGAATAGTATGTGTCTTTGAGTAGGTCTTTTCGGATTTATTCTGATTGGGGTGCCATCCACTTTTTGGACATGTAAGTTCATTTCTTTTGTGTGAGAGTTGGGAAATTTTTAGCTATTATTTCCTCAAATTCTCTTTCTGCCCCTTGTCCCTTCTCTTCTCTTTCTGGAACTCCCATGACACATATGTTGTTGCATTTCTTGTTGTCATTCAACTCTCTGAGCCCCTGCTCAATTTTTTCCATTCTTTTCTCTCTTCAATTTCAGCTGTTCTGTCTTTGATATCACTTATTCTTTCTTCTATCATTTCAAGTCTGCTGTTGTATGCCTCTAATGTGTATTTTTTATTTTATTTTATTTTTGAATTTGAACTCATATATACAGTTCCAAGCCCAGGCTCTGTATATCATGCCAGGGTACCTCAACGTGCAGGGCCCAGAGCCGAACATAAAACCTTGCTTGGCCCACTGCGCACTGCACACGAATGCAGGCAGTCTGCAATCATGTGACCTTTTCAGGCTGCTTCCACAAGCTCATTGCTTTCTCTTCCCCAGACCGTGGGCTTGGAAGAGGGGCCCAGGATGAGAGTGGGCCTCACCTGGCTGAGCAGCCAGGGGTGGTCTTGCAGCAGATGGGCCCAGTCTGTGTCAGGGGTGACCTGGGCATATTGGAATTGGTTCTGGACGGCCAAGGTGGTGCAGATGTACTTGTAAAGCAGTTCTTTGCCCGTCTGCTCCAAAATTGCCTTGACTGCCCTGGCTGCAGAATGACCTGCTCTACCTGCTCTCTGCGAAAGTCCATGCTTGGCCCTCCATCCACAGGCTCAACTCACTCCAGGCTGTCTGGTGCGCTCCAGTCTTCTCTCTAATGTGTTTTTGATTACACCTTTTGTGTCTTTCATTCCCATGAGCTCTGTTACTTTTCTGTTCAGGATTTCAAATTCTTCTTTGTGCTCACTCAATGTCTTCTTGATGTCATTTATCTCTTTAGCCATATTATCTTTCAAGTCATTAATATGATTTTGGAAATTTGTGCGCATCTCGCTAATTAGTTCTCTCATCCTGCATCTCTTCTGGGGCTTTGATATATTCCTTTTCTTGGGCCATGTCTTCTATTTTCTTAGTATGATTCGTAATTTTTTTGCTGATGTCTAGGCATCTGATTAGGATGTAGTTTATTCAGATACTCAATTTCGTTCTCTTTTGTAGGGATTTAGTGGCAGGAGGCTGTGTGTTACCACTGCTCTTTGATTCTTGGCTCAACCTGGATTGTTAGGAATGTCCCTGTTATTTGCTCAAAACTGGACTCTGGACCCAGTAATGGATTGCAGACCTATTTCCTAGGGCCTTGGGGAGGGAAACTATAAAGGCCAGTAAAAGCCTCTCATTTTTAATTTTCTCATGTGCACTTCCTTGGTCTGTCAGCAAATGGCACTCATTGGCAGCTCTCAGTTCAATGCCTGGTCGGAGTGTATTTGTTGCAACACAGATTGGATCAATGTGATAGAGCTTCCTGCCTGGAAGCTAAGAGCCTTTTAATTCAAACTTTCTCAGAGACAGTTCTCCAGCCTTCTCTGGCAGCCCCCTCCCTTTTCCCATGTAGGAAATATTTCCACTCCCCTCTGAGTCCTCAACAATCAGTCCTGGTTAGTAGAGAAGGAGATTGGGAGGGTCCTGTATCTTTAGCACCTCGCCAGCTCTCAAGGCAAACAATGGCAGGACCTCTAAGGGCTTCTGGGACATAGCAGACCAAATTTGTGAGTCAAAAGCTGAGTCAGCCTTAGGCTGTGTCCCTCTCTCTCCACTTTCCTGGAATGGTGGATCCTTGGAGCCCCCTTTGTCTGTAGCCCCAGGCACAGAGGCCTGAGAATTCTGAAGTGTCTTTAGTGTGGGGGAGGGTGCGGGCAGCAGCCACTGTTGGTTTCAACTCACGGTTCTGTCATTGCAATTCCCCTCCTTTGTCCCTTTCTCCTCTGGGCAGTTTCCAGCCTTTGCATGGTGTCCTAAACCCTAGAAGATCTTTTTCCTGGCTGTTTCAGCCTGTCCTCTAGCTATTTTTCTGGAGGAGAAGAGAGTCCCGTGTCTTTACTGTCCACCATCTTCCTCGAAGTCCTCTATTTTGATTAAAGAATATGAATAAGAAAGGGTTACAGAAAAATGAAGTATCCAAAAATATATCTCTTCTCCAGTCCTCCTCATTTAAAAACAAGTGTTTATTTTGTATGAAAAAAAGTTACAGAATACCGATCACAGGAACAGTTTGCCAGTTGCACTGAGTAATCATTGTTCATATACTATAATGTTATTATTTTACTTTCATCTGGTCTACTCCAGCTCTTTTTTGGTTACTGTTTGCATAGAATACCTTTTTCCAACCTTTCCCTTTTAGCCTGGTTGTGTCCTTATGTCTGAGGTGGTTCTCCTGTAGACAATATATAGATTACTCATATTTTTTTATCCAGTCTATCAGTGTAAATCTTTCGATTGAGGAGTTCAATCCATTAACATTCAATGTTATTACTGTAACAGTGTTACTTACTTCATCCATTTTGTCCTTCAGCTCTCTGTTGTCATATCGTTCTGTTGTCTGTTTCTTATCCATTAGTTTACCCTTTCTAATAATCTTCATTTCTAAACTCTTCTCCAAATCTCTCGCCGTTTTTTTCCTTTCAGGCTGCAGAACCCCTTTTAGTATCTCTTGTAAATCTGGTCTTTTGGTAACATATTCTATCAGTTTTTGTTTGTCTGTGAAGACTTTGAACTTACCCTCATTTTTGAAGGACAGCTTTGCCAGATGCAGAACTCTTGGCTGGCAGTTTTTCTCTGTT
>JAQZBX010033872.1:0-25209 GCA_029593785.1 Cabassous unicinctus
TGTGTATAGGGATGGTTTGGGGTAACTTGGAGACTTTCAGTAGCTTGCCTAAGATTACCTGGCTAGTAAGTGGCAGAGCAAAATTCAGGCCCAAACGAAGCCCCCTCTACACACGATTGCCTTATAAGTTGGAATACAAGGTGGAAGACAAAGGAGGAAACCAGCCAGTGGCAGACAGGAAGCTTTGGCATCAGCTTTGAGGAGGTTCAGTGGGTTACCCACCCCAGGAGCTCAGTGGGTAACTGGAAACTTTTCCAGGTGCTAGGCAAGGCAGTGGTTACACACATATACCAATCCTAACTGCTAGGAGCTCTAAGAGTTGGGGGAGGGAGAGATACATATAAGGTTGAAACTGTTTGCAACATCAGGAAGGGCTTGGTGGGCTTGAAAAATCATTTATCTTTGTACCTTCAAAATCAAACATGGTGCTACATACAAAATCATTATTCAAGAAATATTTCTGTATGGGTGGATGAATAAATAAAACTCTCCTTGATCTTTCTCAAACACAGATCTGATTCCACCTTTCATTTTCTTAAAATCTTTCCAAGGAACCCCACTACTTAGAGGATAAAATCCAAACACCTTATCTTGGAATTCAAGGCTGGCGTGATCTCACCTCTGCCTATCACTCTGCCACAAGATCCCCTACACTCAACCCTTCCCTGCAGCTGCGTGTGGAAGAATCTACCTCTCCCCATTTTCTGATCATTGAAAGTCCCCACCCCTACATCACAGTCTTGGCCACACAACACAAGCTGGACTAATCTGAGCTTTCCTGGAATTAATACACTTCCAGAGGTAGAGAAGGTCTTTCCTTTCCCGCGTGGTCACTCTGTGCCATGGCAGAGTAACGTATGCTTGGAGCTGTCTGCAAACAACCCCTTGCTTGAGAGAATCTTGTCCTCAGTCAGAGGGAAGGGAGTCGTAAATAGAGAAAAGTGGAAGCAAGACAGAGAAAGAAAGAGAGAACTGACCAAGTGACCACATGGCCCATCCTGACCTTCTGGGTTTCATGAGCCAATACAGTCCTTTTTTTTTTTTTTTTTTTGCTTATGTTAATTTGGGCTGTGGTTCCATTATTGACTAACACAGGGTGTCTAGACGAGCATGCAGCTTTCCTGAACTGCTGACTGTCTCCTGAATTGCACACTGCCTCCATCTTGCCCTCCCTTCAGACTTAAGTGACATTGTCCAAGCCATATAATGTGCAGAGGGTGCAGGGAATTTGAGGGTGACTCTCTTGGTTCTCCTTCAGGGTGCAGAGCCTGGGTCTTGGACTCCTGGGGTCCACCATGATGTGGCCAAACCCAGGCTTGCAGAGAGGATTTCCCTGGATGCTCTTTCTTTCTTGCCGCCCCCTCCCCATCCTTCCTACCTTCTCAGTCCCTTCTATTTGCTCCAAAGTTCTGCCTCCTCGTGGCACCTTGCCCTGGCAAGGACTTGGTGGCCGCTCTGGCCTTCCGGTTCTGCTGCTTGACAGCGGCCTTGGACGCTGCAGGTGTCAGGCCTTGAGGGTCTGCAGTTTGGACCCAGAGCAAGGATCCAAAAGACCCCTGGCATGGTAAAGACCCTCCCTTATTGTACTTTAAGGGTGTTAGTCTCCTTTCCAGCCTGGAGACCCTTCACCACTGGGCTTACTTGTGTGAAACTCCCCAGGCGGTGGGAGGAGGCAGCACGACAAGAGGCAGGCAGGTTGGGGGCAAGGGGCGTGTGGCAGATGAAGCAGGCTCGGCACTGGCCTTTGCCAGAAGGGTGGGCTAGACCTAGAGAGAGGAAGGCTTTCCCGGACAACAGCCTGCCACGGGGCCTCTGTGAGGATGCCAGGCTGGCGGCCTTTGGCTCAGGAGATGTGACCAGAAAGCTCTTGTGGGGGCCAATGTTGAGTCAAGGGTCTTGGATGCCAGGCTCAGGATTTTGACCATCAGTCAGAATGGGGTTAGGGTGGATTCGGTGTCACCTGCTGGGGAGGGCCAGTGATGCCTCTTCCAGTGCATGAGGAGCGACAGGTGAGGCAGGGGCCGCCGCACCCGCTCCAAGGGCTGGTCAATGGGGACCCTTCCTCTGGGCGTGCCCCGACCCCCCACCACCAGTGGCCTCTGGCTGAAATGGACCCCTCTGCACGTCGTGACCTGGGTAGCCTTCCGGCCTGACCCCTGCAGTTTCTGTCCATCGCCAGGAACCCTCCACCCCGTCACTGGGTGGGTGGGTGGGGGCTAATCCTAAGTGAACAGCCCCGGGGCTTCCCCACCTAGGACCTTCTTCACATCCTGACTCGGCAGGGAGCCTCTCACCAGGTAGCTGCTCCTCCCTGGAGGGCCTGAGCAGCCTCCATCCTTCTCCTGGGCCGATCAGGGTGAAGCCGCTTTGCAGAGCTTCTGGGCCGCCCAGCTAAACGTGTGTGTGGGGATGGGGAAGCGCCCCAGCATGCAGCTGCCTGGTGATTATGGTTCTCCCTCAGGGTCAGACCACCTGCTGGAGACCTGGAGCCGGAAGGGGCCAGCGGGCAGCGTTGAGCAGTGGTTCCCTGGGGAGAGTGCAGCCTCTGGAGTGAGATAGACCTGGAGTCTGAACCCAGCTCCACCACTCACCCCCACCGGCCCTGTGACCTGGAGCAGGTGGCTTCCCGAGCCTCACCTGTGCTTGTCCTCTGTAAAGTGGAGATAAAACTACCTATCCTGCCGGGTCATTATGAAAAGCAAATGGTCTTGGTGATGGATGGCGGTGAAGGTAGCACAACATTATGAACGTAATTAATCCCATTGAAGGGTCCACTTAAGATGGTCAAAATGGGAAATTGTGTATTATATGTGTGTGTGTGACTGCAATAAGGAACAAGCAAATGGGACGCATAATGAGCCCGATGTTTAATAACTGGGAGCTGCTATGGTGATGATCTGAGGAAGGCTAGTCCATGCCACGCTCTGAAACAGGGCACAGTCACAGCCCGTCCAGTTTCCCAGTCTCCGGCTCTTCTGCCCACCCCACCCTGCCCCCACCAACTGCGAGACAGGCTGGAGCAGAGGAGCAGGCTGGGAAAACCTTTTTCTTTAAATTAAAATAAATATTTAAAAACATTTTTTACAAAAAACCAAAAATCTATTCTCTGATCACTTCCAAGGGGTAGCACAAGTGCAGCGGCAGGATTAGCAAGGATATCCCAAATCACCTTCCACATCAGTGGCAGGAAATAAAGGAACCAGGGGGAAGAAAAGGCAAACAGAAGAAAGCACCGGAAAAGATCTTTTTATGCTCACTTACACGGAAAAAGAAATCAAAGCATACAGCATGAAGATATACGTATCTCAGAAAATTCATCCCTACTGATCTTTTTTGTTTCCGTAAACAAACAAATCATATTTCAAGAGTTGCCAAATGGGCTGGCAGGGGAAGATAACTGTGTGCTATTTCTTTTCTAGTTTCGGATAATTTGGAGTTTCCATTTTTCCAGCAAGTCAGAGTTATATAAACAGATGCCCACACTAAAATATGAAATATAAATCTCCTAAAGCATGACGGCAATAATATTTTAGGGGGAAAAACATTAAATCTGGTAACAACAGAAAATACCAGTAGGATCATTTGAGCAGTTCTGCTTCTCGGTACGGACGGCAGTCCCAAACGACAGGTGTATGTGGAAGCATAAAGCACTCGGCCTGCATGTAACTTAGAAAGGGGCAACATTTCTAAAAAACGAATTTGTAAGAAAACACTCGACAAGGGCAACGAGGAGGAAATGACTCTTAAAAGGATGCAGCAGACAGAGCGCCGCGCTCTCTGCTTTCAACTTGCTCTCAGCCTGGGCCGAGCAGTCACGACACGCTGCGTGGCTTTTCCCGCAGAATCTAGCACCAGCATTTGGATCAGATTTTGTCTCTGATCTGAGTCCTTTAAGTCTTCGGTTTTGAGCGTCCTGAGGTACGTTTTCTTTGGTTGTTGACGTGACGAATGTGTAATAAAAAACCGTAATATTTACAACATTGAAACATTTTAAAAATTTCAGTGTCAACTTTTCACATAAGAAAATTGGGAAACTCTTAAGACTCATCGAAAGGTCATTACTTCCTAGCGTCTGTCATGAAACTGTTTTCGATACACAGAACAATGAGGCTGTTAGCACAGCTATATGCTTTCTGGTCCAGAACCTTCCCCGTGCTCAGCGGGGACGCGAACCCCGTGGCTGCCACGTCCGCAGATCGCCACGCTTCACAGTAGTTATCCACTAGGCGCACTCCATGGGGGCTGGAACCATGCCAGACGACCTTCTGGGGCCTGCGGAGCAATTTTATAATGTTACTTCTTGAAATGATACTTGGTGAGTGAATTGTCCAGGGAATCCAGTCCAAACTCCTTAACTTCCACGACCTGACCCCAAACCACTTCTTTATCCTCATCACTCTTTCCCACTCCCTGGACACACTACATTCCAACCATACACAGCGTGTAGCCATTCTCCAATCGCAGATATGAACCTTTTCTCTGAGGTCCCCTGGTCTGGGGAAGCCGCTTTTTCATTTTCATTTCCCCTCTTTCAAAGTCAATAAATGCCTCCTCTTGCATGACAGCTTCTCTGATTTTTGCCCCAAAATAAGAATGAACATTTCCTCTGAGCTCCTGTCACATTATGTGGCTCCATTTTCTAATGACAGTCGTAGCTCCTCTCAGTTCGTCTGCCCCATAGACAGAGACACGTAAGGGCTTGGGCGTGGAGGCCCATTCCCGTGCCTTCCAGGCCTGGCACAGACCAGCTACCCTGGAAAGGCGGGCGGAGCTGCCCAATTCTGAAAAGCACACATAGTTCCAGGAATCAGAGGCCAAGTCACAGAAGGGGGCTCCAGAATCAGCAGGAGTGGCGTCACTCGCCACTTCCTAAGGGCCCACTGCATGCTACAAGTTCTCACACCTGCTCGGTGTATTCTATGGCCCAGATATGATGATCCTGCCCATTTCACAGGCAAGGCTGCTGAGGCTCAGGAAGCGGAAGGTCCTTGTCCAAGTTTCCTTGGAGAGCTGCTGGACCCAGGCATCTCCCAGGGCCCCCAGCTGCCTCACAGAGGCTCCATGCTGGCAACATCCCAGGGGCAGCTGATAAAGGCATCCCATCTCCTAAAACTGACTTTCACACCATCACCACAAGGGCTCCCCACACTTACCAGGAAGGGTCTGTCATTACGTCTCGGCCGTCAAAGGAGTATATCGGCACGTGCGCACTGAACTGACCTCCATGGCCAGAAAAAATCGTGTCCCAGTTATTGAAAAGCACTTGGCCCTATGGAGACAAAGTGCCATGTCGGAATCCTGGCCCCATCGGCCTGCAGATGGACCAGGTTTTCACTCCTTCAAGCCCCAAATGCCACCTCACACCACAGCCCCCAGCTGCAACCCAGAGCCCGGCAGGGGCTTGGGATTTGATTTCCTAATCCATCCTTGGACCCTTCTGACTTCCCCGTCTTATTTCTTGAGAGGAATTTCCCCAATTATATGTGTGTATAAGGCTCCTCCCCAAAAGTGTGCTTTCGATCTTTATTACTGGTCATTTTCAAATGTTATACGTATGTGGCTTCAAATTTGGGCCAGGCCTTGCCCCAGTCTACACTGCGGGTGAAAAGGAGATGAGTGTCTTAGTCCTTTTCCTGGAGGAACCCGGTCTCCTGTGGGGTAGATGTGAGAGGGTAGATGTGGTGGAACACAACGCGGGGGGAGGAGACGGGAAGTGCAGGGCCTTTGGGGTCAGGGTGGGGCTTCTTAGCCTCGAGGTTCCCAATTGGGAGACTGGAGTTCAGGGACGGAAGGGGCTGGAAGCAGCTCTGAGCCGAGCTTAGTGGTCAGGAGCAAGGAGTTGTGTGAGCAGCAGCCGAGCTGCCCCTCTGTGGCCTGGAAGGAGGCGCCTGCTGACGGGGTTTCATCGAGGGATCCCATGAGGCCCTGCCTCACCAGCAAATGGGGGGCAGAGAAATATCTGCCAGGCTTTGTCAGCCAAGATGCACAGAAAGCCCCAAACCGGGGGCAGGACAAAAAGCCCCTGTCCTGGGGTCGGTGTTCACAGGCTGTTCTCCGGGGCCACAGCGGACGCCTCCTGGGGCAGAACCCAGAGACCCGGGCCTGGGAGTCAGGGAAAAAAATTCCAGTTTGCAGGGACTTTGACCAAATTGCTTTCTTCCTCTGACCCTCAGTTTCCTCATCTGCCAAACCAAGAAAAGAATAACTCCCGTTTTTCCTGGGAGTATCTAATGAGGAAACAAAGTGCTTTGTAAGCAAACAAGGCAAAACTATATAAATGAAAGGGGTTTTGTGGTGGTTTGAAGCCGAATCTACACCAGAAAAACATGTTCTTAAATCTAACCCGTTCTGTGGGTGTGACCCCACTGTCAGGAGGACCTTCGAATGAGGCTACTTCAGTGAAGGTTAAGGTGGGTCTTAACCCCCTTACTGGAGTCCTTTATAAAAGAATGAAATTCAGAGAAAGCAAGCCACGGATGCAAGAAGCTGAAATCCGTGAAACCCAGATGAGGAGGAGACCAGCAGATGCCGCCGTGTGCCTGGCCACGTGACCGAGGAGCCAGCGAGCACAGGCAACCAGCCTCAGAGCTCTGGTCTTCGGGGAGAAAGCATCCCCTTGATGACGCCTTGATAGGGACTTTCTTTTAGCCTCAAAACAATAACAAATGAATTCCCACTGTTTAAGCTGACCCATTTCATGGTATTTGCTCGAGCAGTCCCCAGGAAATGAAAACAGGTTATCACCACTCCTGTCTGCTCCGACAGTCACAGGCCAGGCAAGAAGGAAGGGGCACTGTAAATGTAGAAAAACTGAGGTCCAGAGAGGGAAAGCAACTCGCCCAAAGTCACACAGCCTTGAACCAGCACACTCCTGATGACGTCCTGGAGAGGCAAAACTGCCTTCAGTCGCTGGGGAGACCAGAGCTTCTGGAAGGCATGAGAATGATATTTCTCTTTACCTTGAGGTTCACGATTGGAAGGCTGTATCTCTCTGCTTTCCTCACAACCGTGGAGAGATCTTGCAGATGGGAGGACACGAATGCCCGGTAGGTGGACAGCAGGCCCGCAGCCCTGGCCTGCTGGAAGCACTGGAAATCAGCTCGAATGTCCCCGGAAAACGGCATGTTCAGAGCGACCAAGTGCAGCTGCAAAAAGCAAGTGAGAGAAACGACCCTGCCGTCAAAGAGGTGAAGGCAGACCCCAACCCCGTCATCTTTGCACACTCCTGGTAAGATTCCCAACTCTTTAGGAGGGAAGGCACGTCAGCGGTCATCTCCTTCACCCTCCAGCTGGCGTGGGGATTTCAGTCTCTGCTTGACCATCTCCAGTGAAGGAGGACTCACGGTCTCCCGAAGTAGCATGCTTCATTCTGAACAGCTCTAAACGGTAGAAATGGCTTCCTTAGAGGAGGAACATGAAACAGAACACTGCATGGACCAAATTAAGCACTTCAAGGTCTGAGTCCAGCCCTCCGGCCGTTAGGGAAGTCCTCTGGGGCCACCCCTAGCCCAGTCTCCTGCATGTAGTAGGGGTTTTAAGCTGGCTTTGGTCATACAATTATCTCAAAATAAAATAAAAAAAAAAAAGACAGGGTCTCTGCAGAAAAAAATATGTCATTTAAAAAACCTTTGCCCCAACTTCCTTCTCCCCTGCATAGCTAAGCTTTCTGAAGGCTTCTCTCTTTCCTCCCATTTCCTCCTCTTCCCGCTAGGAGGTTGCTGGCATCCCTCCAGACCCCTGAAATGCTTTTCTCTAGTTTCTAAACTCGAAGGCAGCTTTGAGCTCTTCCAGCCCCCGCCTGCAGCAGCTGGTGCTGTGTGGCAAGCTCGCTCGGCGGCTGTGTCTCCCCAGTTCCTTTCTCCTACTGCTCTAACGGTTCCTCTTTGGGTTTGCTCCTCATGGTCCCATCTCTTCTCACCACCCGATTCTCTTTGGGGGATCCTCCCGCCTGCCCCACTTCCGTCCCCCTCGCTCTACCACGGACCCCGAGTCTGGAGGTCAGCCCACATCCCCCCATGGGTTCAGACCCTCCAGCCCCCCACGCTCCTGTAGCAAACAGTCCTGCGGTGTCTGCCAAGCCCGCGCTGTGTACCTTGAAAGTGCCTTCACCCGCTCTGCTAAAAGGAGTGGCCTCAGGCCGTGCCACCTCCCTCTCCCGGCTCCTCTCGACCGGGCTGGGAGTGGGCAGTTGGTCCCAGCTGACCTATGGACTGAGCCTCCCAACACTGAACTGAGTCAGGGAGTTGTGGGCTCTGCAGCTGTAGGATCACAGCGAGCTGGGCCAGCTGTGAGCAAGCTGATGCCACCTGCCTGTGTGCAGGGTGGAGGAGGCAGAGCTGGTAGAGGCACTGGAGCAGACCAAGCAGGGACAAGAGTCCACAGGGCTGGGCCCTCCTTCCTGAAACCGAGCTCCGGGAGGTTCCTTTAATGACCTGAACCTAAGCTAGTGAAGGAGCAGAGAGAGGGGCTGTAGGCCTGGCAACTCAGCGATCCCTGGGAAGGAAGAAGGACACGCTCCACCCAGTCCACCAAACAGGGGTCCTGACCCCCGTCATCCTCACTGTCCCATAGCCAAGCAACGACCAAGGCTGTCACTCCTGCCTCAACTTCTCTCCACTCTGGCCGCCCGTTGCGCCCCTGGTCCAGGTAACACAGCAGCCGTCCACCTGGTCTCCTGGCCCTGGCCCCGGCCCCTCCAAGCCATGTGCACGTTGTCACCAAGGCGATTTCTGAAACGCCCATCTTACCCTACCCTCTTCCTGCTTTAAACCCTTCAGTAGCTCCCCACTGCCCCCGATAAAGGTCAAAGTCCATAGGTCAACTTCCAAGGCCCCTGCTGACCCCTGCAGATTAGACCTCTCCTTTCTCTGCCTTGAACTCTGCTCCTCCGGCCACACGGAAATGCTCACAATGATAGAAACGCTCCGTGCTTCCCTGGCCTCCCACCACCCATGGTCCCTCTGCCTGCAAGTCCCACCCTCTTCCCAGTTCTTGGCTCGCGCTTGTTCTTGACTGTCCTTTCGGTCTGAACCTGGAGGACCTCCTCTGGGCAGACTTCTCTGCACTACCAGTGCTGGGTTGGGGAGCCCCTTCTGGCTACCCCAGCACCAGTGCTCATCTGGCCCAAACGCCATGTTGTAACTGCCTCTCTTGCTCGTCTGTAAGCATCTGGAGGGTGGGAACTGTGTGCCAAGCCAGGGGCAGGTCCAGAGCAGACCCGAAATAGTGAATGCACACAGAGTGAACACACGAGCTGTACTTACTGCAGGCTTCTCATAATTGGCGTTTAAAATGGGCGACAGTAGAGGCGGAGGCTGATGTGGCTGTCAGGTAAAAGAGAAAAACAAATGGTTCTGAACACACATTCAATCTGTCCTTCAGAGTGCCTAGAGGTGTGAGCTCAAGTTTTCTTGGGAAGACCTCTTGGTTTGTCAAAGTCTTTGGGCCACTCTGAACTGGAGTAAAAATATTATCCCTAGAAAGAGGGGGAATGTTGTCAATCTTTTAGAAAGCTCTGAACCAAGAAAGTCAGAGGACCCATGTTTATGGCCAGCTCCTTTGCTCAACAGAGCAAGTCTCTTCAGAGCCTCAGTTTCCTCATCTGCAAAATGGGGTGAGAGTGCCCGCCTCCTGGGGTTGCTGTCAGCCTGAAAATGGACAAGGTGAGTTGCTGGTGTGCTTATCAGGCAGAGAAGTCTCAGAGTGCCAAAAAGTAAAGGGCTCATCTAGATGGCTTACGGCAACCAATGATTCCACAGATGAATCCACTGAGGCCCGGAGAAGGGAAGCCCCTTGCCTGGAGGTTCAGCCACTACCTGGGAGCAGCCGGTCTCCGGCCTCTGCGTCCAGCTCTCCCTCGGCCCCACTGTGAGAACATTCCGTGGCCACCTGGTCGTCTCTGGGCTTCCACCAGCTCTCCAGCAGAATGTGGAGAGTTCAGGGGGGAATGAAGGCGCAACAAGGCCTGGAAACTACTCACGTTATTGGACAGTGCAGGGGGTGGAAGGCTGTCGGCGGGAAGGGGGATCAGCTCTCCCAGCTGTAAGGCAAACGCTGAGAATGAAACTCCCACTAGAAACTGCCCATTTTCAAAACAGAAAAACAGCATTTACAAAGATTACTATTTTTAATGACGACAATTACTATTTTTTCAGAGCGGGTCATTATTTCTAGAGGGTAGCAGGAGGTAGTTTTGTTAAAGGAAATGTAAGAATCACCTGTAATTTTTTCCAACCATCTCGGACGCGTAGGTAGGACTCCGCGCTGTCGCGCAGGTAGATGAACGTCCCTTCTATAACCAAATGCGCATTCTGCAGCATGTCCTCCATGTTGCTGAGCGCTGTGACCTGTCGGATCATTTTAAATTTCAAACAGTGCCGTTATCATTAGAGCAGTGGCATAATATGAAACGCTGGCCCCTCTGTCAAGTCAAATTTGAGCCACCCCCTCATACTCGATTAAAAGGCTTTCGTGCCATGTGAAGGTCTATGACTTCATTTATAGCCAAAGGACACTCATTACTTTTGATAAAACAAAAGTATTACTTTGCAACACAAATCTAAATGACAATAAATGAATGAAAACATTGAAGATAATTTTCTATGAGTACAAAGACATTTAAAAACTGTAAGCAGAGACGGTTGGGTTTTGGCATGAACAAAATCATCAGTAAGTTTGGCCACTTGCATTTTTTTTAAGCTGCTCAGTGGCACTAACATTTTTAAGTGGTGTTATCTCAGGCTGTTCCTTAAAGAGGCACAAATCTGTTTTCATTTGGGATAAGAAATGCACGTGAGTAACTATACTTAGGTCTTGAGTTCTTGTGCCAAGCTGGGTGATTCCAATATTAAATACACGATAGACAACGCTGCTCTGTAACTTCTCTGTCTAGAAAACTAGATTAGACAGCCACCTCAGCACATCCAGAAGCGGACACAGAAGCTGCAAAAATCTATTAAATAGCATAAAATTTCAAAGAAATATCAGCCAAGAGAAGTTTTTTTTAAAAATTTCAACTGAGAAAGATTACTTAAACTTTTAATTTTCACCTAGCCTTGACGATAACAAGCTTGTGCATCAAACTGACTCAGAAATCCCCCAAAGCAGCCAAGTATCAAAATTCCATCATCTGCTGGACAGTTCTTTCTTTTGGCAGCAAAAACTTTCTGCCTAAAGTCCAGCAAAGATCAAAGAGCATTCCCGGGATTCCTGATGCTCTTGTAAGGAATCTGTTGAACCTTTTGTGCATTATAATGACCTCCGAGTGCTATGCTCTGCTCCCGTGATCTGCGGGGTGAAAAATGGACAGAAGATGTCCTTTGGCAGAAGAAAGAGGGGCTGAATCACCCAGGGGAAATCCGACCGCCTCAGGGGCCTGCTGTGATTTTGCTTACATTCTGTTTATATCCATACTCCTTGCTACGATGTGATTGGTTCTTGTTTAGCTTCGTTAATGAAAGATTAGAAGGGTGGAATGTAGATAAAAAATGATTTTGTGTTCTGTAGCTATCCCTACTGAAGTCATCTGAACAGAAAAGAAATACCCTCTAATGTTTGTGCAGTTACACTAGTTCTTTTGTCATGGAGGCCAATACCAAAATAAAAGGCCTGCCAGCCCCCTGAACACCGTGGCCGGAGTTTCAAGAGAACCCGCCCAGAGCGGAGTGACGAGGGACACTGATAATACTGACCAGGTTTCTGGATCCGGGAAGCCCTGGTTGTCCTGGAGGACCTGGTGGGCCTGGAAGGGCCACAGCTGAGACGAAAGCAGAAAGGGCACGTTACAGAAACCCATTCTCTGAAAAATGCCTCCGGCGCCCGCTGACCACCCGAGGAGGGTCACGGCCCCTCTCGCGCCCTGCACCTGCGTCTGATGCAGACACGGCCGCTCACAGCCAGTTCCCAGGCCACGCCGGCTGGCGTGGGAAATGGTGAGGGTCCTTGGCTGTGTAGCCCTATGTCAGGCCACGCCAGGACTTGCCCATTTCCTAGGTGAGCACCTCCCTTTGGTTGTCGTTTGAGTTGTTTTGTGTCCCTTACATCCCAAGGTGTCCTGGCCGCTACCACCGACGTCCCCCAAGGGGCAAGCACTGAGCAGAGGAAGCAGCTCACAAAGAGCAGCACAAGGCGCGAGGGTGCCGGTGGAGGGCAGAGAGGCACGGTGACAGCAACCCTGGCTGTGGGAGCGGGAGGCAGGGACTCAACTGTGTGACCCTGCGCAAACAGCAAGCTCTCTGCACCTCCCGTCCTCATCTGTGAAAGGTAACAGACATTTCTTCTTCACTGAACCGGGGAGGAGGGAGAGAATTGCAAATTATGAGCATGCTTTGCAGATATTGCCCCTCTCCACCAGGGGCCCTTAACTTTTGAAGAGTCACGAAGCACTTACAAATCAGAGCGGGGCTATTGCCCTCAGCCCCAGGAGAACGCACACACGTGCACAATTCTACACAAAACCTTAGGGGGGATGACAGACCCTTCAGGGGGAACCCTGAGCTCTCTAGGCATCCATGATTCTCCAGCGAAAAGCCCCTATTTCAGGCAAACACAGACAAGCCTGAAATAGCTATTCCTTTGCTCTCTTTCTACTTCTCTAATCCCTTGTCTTCCAAGAAAACTGTGGCGCTCTTGGCTTGGCTAAAGATGCTTTTACAAATCCAAGTAAAATTATTATATGGGATTCTCAGCTCATTGCATGGAATCTACAGTTCCAACACAGGACTTGAAAAGCCACGTAGGTGGTGAATATCTGGTGGACAGAGTCAGAGGACATGGCTTTGGATCCCAGCCATGCCTCTTACCAGCATTTGTGACCTTGGGCAGGTCTCCCAGCCTCTCTGAGCGTCAGTGTCTTCATGCGTGAAATGAATTTTGTAATATCCATCTCACCCCACCCCCCGGGCTGCTGGGAAGAGCTAAGCGGGATAACAGACATGTGGGGGTTTTGTGAGCTGTGAATCACTCCACGTTACATGAGGGCTATCCTTAGTCAATGGGGCAAGGAGTCCCAGGGCCCCTGGTGTGGTGCTACGCTGGGCAATGGGCTCTCTGCGTCCTGCCCTCACTAGAAATGCCCTCCACGTCCACCACGGCTGTGTGAACACCGCGATGTTATCCGCCCAGCATCTTCCTCCTTTGCCAGACCAGTATTCTCGTCCCCCTCTCTCGGGAGTTTCCCTTTCAGCCCTACAACCATTTGGGTCCCAAAGGAGCTGGCATGCTCTCATGTGATCCCATCTCCTGGCCACGGGATGGGCCCTTGGCCCGAGACAAGCCAATCAGAATCCTCCTCCAGGAACAGCCTCACCCCAAGACTTTTAAAGCTAAAGCTGAGAAAGACCGAGCTCTCTAGCGGATGGCAGAAGCGCTAAGTTCCGGTAGCCATCTTTCCCACCACGCAGAAGGTGTGGTCTGTGATGAGGACGCACGAAGCTGGCCACAGACAGAAGCTGAGACGAGAGACGCCGAGCGAGTCCCCGGCTCTGGCTGTCGGGGAGGTCCAGCCGCAGGTCTGCCCACCAGCTGACCACGCTTACACTGGGCTGACTAGTGCCTCCTGCCCCCAGTTTACATCCCACCCACCCGGAACCTCAATTGTGACCTTCTCCAGCAATAGGGTTTTTGCAGATGTAATTAGTTACATGAAGATGAGGTCACGCTAGATCAGGGTGGGCCCTAAATCCACCAGGACTGGTGACCTCATAAGAAGAGGGAAATCTGGGCACGGCACACAGGCACAGATGGAAGACGGCCGTGTGAAGGGACTAGGGAGATGCCACGAGCCGAGGAACGCCAGAGCTGGACGGGACGAGGAAGGAGGGAGGCTTGGCTTCAGAATTCTAGCTCTGGGGCCGTGAGGGCACCCCTTTCTGCTGTGATAAGCCACCCAGTTTGTGGAAACGAAGACAACTCCCCCCTTCACCTGCAATGAATGTCCCTCTGCTTGAGCCAAAATACCCTGGCTAAGCCAAAGCCTCAGCCCCAGCAGCCCTCTGTGAAGCCCTTCCTGGTGGCCCAGACACCCTAGGTCTCTCTCTTCTTCCTGTTTCTGCCACGCCCAGCTCATCCCAACCCAAACAACAGAAGAATTCCTCACTGATGCCTGTGGCTCGAGGGTCACGTCCCAGAGTGGGGGTGGAGCCAGAACACAGGCCTCGGGGCTGCATCCATCCGGGTCCTGATCCTTTGGGCACCACTTTTTGGCTGAGTGACCTTGAAAGGTTCCTTAGTGTCCTTGAGTCTCACTTTCCTCATTTGTAAATGAGGATGCAAACACTTTCCTTGAAGGGCTGTTGTGAGAATTCAATAAAATAGCGTCCGCAAAGCGACCAGCAGAGTGCCCGGCTCGTGGTAAAGGCTCAGTGTGCAGAGACTGTCTCCCCTTTCACTCATTCTGCATTTGAGGAGCTGAGGCTCCAAGGGGTGAAGGGACCTTTACATAGGGCGCTCTGGTCAGTGCTGGTCTCTACGCCTGGTCCTGGAGCTCCCAGGGCCCAGGCCTCAGAGGGCCGGCAGGAAGGTTCCACCCACTCGTGGAAAGATGCTCAGCATCATCAGCCACCAGGGAAACACATCAGACCCACAATGAGCTACCACTTCACACCAGCTAGGATGGCTAAACTCAAAAAGACAGACAATCACAAGTGTTGACAAGGATGGGGAGAAACTGCAATTCTCCTCTACTGCCGGTGGGAATGTAAAATGTAGCAGCCACTTTGGAAAACACTCTGGTAATTCCTCAAAAAGCTAAACATAGTTACCATATGACCCCGTCATTCTACTCCATTTCTCCCAAGAGAAATGAACACATATAGCCACAGGAAAACGTGGACACAAATGTTTGTAGTGGCATTAGTCACAGTAGGCAAAAACAATGTAAATGTCCATCAACAAATGAGTGGATAAACCAGACACGGCATATCTAAACAGCAGAATGTCATTCGGCAGTAAAATGGAATGAAGTGCTTCACGTGGCATGTGTCACATGAAAACATTATGCTGAGGGCAAGTAGCCTGGCATTAAAGGCCACGTAGTGTACGATGTCACTTACATGAAAATGTCCAGGATAAGCAAATCCGTGGAGCCAGAAAGCAGGGTAGTGGTTGCCAGGTTCGAGGGGGAGAGGAAAGGGGGATTGAGATGGCGGTGACGGTTGCACAATCTCGTGAATCCGCGAAACACCACTCGGTGGGTGCATCTTAGGGCATGCGTATTATAATGCAATTACAAAAAAGGAAGCGAAGGAAAGAAGCCCCCCGCCAAGGAAACGGCCCCTGGATAGAGAGTGTGTTATTTAAAGCTCCGATACACCACCCAGAAGCGGAGACACCGCGCACAGCAGCGGGGACAGCGGGCACGAGGGTGCCCGTCCCAGCACTAACCTGCTCCCAGGATAGCCGGGGGTCCTGGCGGCCCCGGGGGTCCTGGCGGCCCAGGGGAGCCGGGTCTTCCAAAGCCAGGGGGCCCAGGCAGGCCAGGAGCTCCCGGGGGTCCTTGGGGCCCAACGACGGTCTCCCCTTTCTGGCCCTATCAAGGCAAGTGCACAGTGACAAAGAGAAAGGAACGTTAGTCACCAGAAGCCCCTCCAACTCCTTTTACGGAACATTTGTTTGGGGGGTGTCAGTTAAGAATCCAAGGGTTATGGGGTGAATTATGTCTCCCCCTGCCAAAAAAAAGATGTGTTTGAAATCCTGACTCCCAGGACCTCAGAATGTGGCCCTCTTTGGAAATGGGGTCTTTGCAGAGGCAACTGGTTAAGATGGGTGGGGTGGGTCCTCCTAAGAAGAGGAGGGGGCGCGGAGACGGGAGGAAGCAGGGCCGAGTCAGGGAGTGCGAGGACTGCCGGCCACGCGCCAGGAGCTGGGAAGAGCGGGGCCGAGAGCAAGGAGCCTCCCGCCAGGTCTCAGAGGCAGCGGCACCTCGAGTCCGGCCTTCTGGCCTCCAGACGGCAAGACGATCAACTTTGTTCTTTCGGGCCACGTATTCTGCGGTCCTTCGTGACAGCGGCCCTAGGGGCACAGCTTGATTTTCTTTTTTGTGGCCTGGAAAACCCTCACGTCTTACACCAAGCCTGTCTAGGGGCTGCTTCCTCGGTAAAAACGTAAAAGGCTCCAATAGTCGCCTTTAAAAAACGTCCCTCTCTTCCCACTCGGCCTCCATTATCTGGGTGCTAAGCACGTCTTCTACCTCTTACGTGGATCGGGCGGGGTGGTCAGTGCCTGGAAGTGACCGGAACGTGTGGAGCCCTGGCCAGCTCCCTTCCCTCCACGGGCCTCGGCCAAACTCCGCATCGACAAACAAGGCAGGGAGGCCGCTGGCTGACCAGCAAGCCCGCCTCCAGCTTGCCACCTTACGACCACCCCTGGGCTCCCCGGCTGTCTAGCCCTGTCGGGGGGCTTCAGGGGAAGCCGTAACTCCTGGGCAAGGTGATGGGGGTGGGGGCTCCTGCTCACCCCCAGTCCGGGGCTTCCCGGCAGGCCCGGAGGCCCAGACACCAAGAAGTTGCTGGTGGAGTCTCCCTTTTCCCCTTTGAAGCCGCTGTCTCCATTGTCCCCCTGGAGGAAGACAGCGGGGGACCATTGCATTAAGAGGGCGTGAGTGTGTCTCTGGCAGAAGCCCGGCAACTTGGAAACCCCGGCCCAGCACGTCCAAGAGGGATACTCGCCTTCAAGCTGTTCAGGAAACGTCTCAGGTAAGCTGGGTCAGCGGGAGGACCTGAAGAAGGAACGACTCGTGAACGTCACAGGCGCCATGTCAGAAATTTAAAACCGAAGCCTCCAAGTTGGTAGCCACTGTCCCTTCCTAGTAGCAGGGAACCCACAGGGTTTGCCTGAGAGAAGGAGCCCTCGGCTTATCTGGGCCCCGCAACCAGATGCTGGGGGGTCCTGGGCAAGACCCCGATCCCCTTTGGGCCTCGTTTTGCAGATGAAACACAAACTATCTGGACTTCCATTGTCCTTGACAAGCTTCCACATTGGATACTCCGTGCCCACGCCTGGGTCCCTCTGGAAAGAACTCAGAAGAGCCTGAGGTCCGGTGGTAACGTAATCCCTCTTACCGTCTGGCTCAGCTGTGTTTCTCAGGAACAAAAATCAAAGGCAAGATCTAGAACAAGAGTTGGAATACCTGGTGGTCCCTGGGCCCCCTGGTCGCCTTTTTCTCCTTTCGAGCCGGGAAGGCCCCAGGCACCTTTTTCTCCTTTCACGCCTGCCACAAACACACACACATTAAAAGAGAGAGATTATGGAAAATCAGCTTCATGCTACACGAAACTCTTCTAGATGAGTTTTCAAACTGAGCCTCTTTAGCAAACTGCACTCAGACAATCAAAGGCCTCATCATTTGCTAAATGAGGGGGGCGGGGGGCAGAGGGAGACACGTCAGACACAAGTCCTGGCCTTGAGCGGCTCAGTCTCATTGTCACACCAGGTGGGATGGAGCAAATCCTCTCGGAGACCCGGCACCGCCTGCGATGAACGCTGCCTTGAACGGAGGCTCCACACGGGGCCTGCTGCCCGGTCTCCCCTCAGCCGTGCCCGTGAACGTGGTGGTGTAAGGGGAGGAGGGGAGGCTCTCGGCTGGCGGCCGGTATCCCCAGAGGACAACAAAGGGCGCTGAGGATTCGACTTAGAGCTGGGAGACCACCACCTGTGCGGGGACCCGTGAGAAGCACCCTGCCTGCCTGCGTCACAGCCACCCCCTTTCCCCCAACTCTTTACATATGGGGGGCATGGAAGGGAGCCCTCTGGGATAGCAGCATTTGGGAAGGGGAGCCCCCTTGCCGCACCATGATGGGTGGGGCGGACACCCTTTGGATTCCTGGTTCCCGAGAGGTGTGGCAGGTCAAGCCCTCCAGTCTCTCGAGCATGGGGGTGGGGTACAAAGGACAGGTGAGGTTTGGGGGCTCATGCCTCCCCACTCGAGGGGGTCCACGAGTGTCGGAGGCTTCAGAGGTGTGATGCCACCAGCCGGGGGTCCAGGCAAAGATGCACCTGCATCTCACAAGGCCCCCAAAACAGGGAGCTGCTGGAGACTGGGGACCTCACCTGCACCGAGACCAGACCGCGGCCACGGCCAGAGAAGGGACAGCGAGCATGCCATCACCCACACGGCTGCTCCAGGAGGGAACGGAGGCGATGGCCCATGAAGAAGGCAGGGGACAACCAGCTCCCCAGGGGCTGCCTATCTGGAAAGGTCTGTCCCTCTCCTTCCTCCCAAGGGGCCCCATGGGAAAGGGCACAACTGGGGATCTGAGAAAGCAAATCCAGCTCCTCACCACCCCTCTCCAAGGCCCCCTCGCCCCCGAGGGAAAGGGAGCATCTTGCATCGGGTCTGGGCATGGATTTTAAAACAGCCTGGACTTGCTGGGGTCGTTGCACCAGAAGGAGCTGGACAAAGCATGGTGCCAGGTAGCTGCAGGAGGTCAGAGCCAAGCCGGAGGTGGGCATTAGAGAAAAGGGACCTTCCCTACTTAAACCACAGGAGTTCAGACTCCTCAGTCCAAAGCGGGACAGATGGTGTGACGGGGTCCTGGGCACAGGGGACGAGAGCAATTGCCCAGCGCTGGCTTCCATCTCTGTTGTGAGGCATTGCTGGGATCTTGTTAAAATGCAGATTCTGAGTCAGCAGGGCTGGGGTGGGTGGGGCTCGAGATTCAGCTCGCAAGCGCCCAGGTACTGCTGGCGCTGAGCCCCCGGTCCTTCTCTGTATTAGAGCTCTTGGTCTACCGCATCACAGTTATTTTTAAAATGGTTAGTTCCATCTACCAGCTTCTAAGGGACTGGGCAACAGGCCCAGCGTTGGAGTCTCCTGTGTCAGCCCCGGGCACAAGATACCACCCAGCGAGGAGCAGGTATCCGGGAATGTTCTATGAACACGCTAAGGAGTGAAGGGACAAATGGCTGCTTCTGGCCGGCTAGGGGCCCGGCCGAGGTGAGATTAGAAAGATGTGCAAAAAGACCAAACAGAGGCTCCCAATCCCACAGCCACAGCTCGCCCCCCCACCACGGTCAGCTGGTCCTGACCACCTAATCTGCACCCACTACTGGGCAAGCGAAACTGCCTTCCTCAAAGCTGCGAGGGTCAGGAAATGTCACAGAGAACAGAAGGTGAAGAAGGGCCTGTGTACCGTGAAAGGTGATGAGTTCTGAATTCCCGGGAAGAGTGGTACCAACCTGGAGAGAGAGGAAGGTGGGTCAGATATTGCAAACCCTGCCCTGGGGACGTGTGGTAGGAGGGGCAAGGTCACGCGGCCAGCCTTCCTGTGGCTCTGCAGTCCCCACGCACCCCCAGCCCCCACCTGACCACGTGCAGGCACCCCGAGCCTTCAGCTGGGGGCCCATTGTGAAGCCAAGCTGGGGTGGATGGAACCGGGTCTGACGGACTTAGCAAAGGGGACATCCAAAGCTCTAGGGCAACAACGGCGGCAGCGTGGCTTTGGCCAACCAGGAGGCTTCCTGGACTCCTTCCTTCACCATTAGGCTCGATTCACAGAGAGGCCGAGCGTCCTGGGGTGCTGGACCCAGCCAGGGAGCTAAGCCAGCCGTAGTCTTGCTATTGCGCATAATCACGCACAAGGGGCTGTCATCACTAGACTTGGGGGGCCAACCCGGACTCCCTATTAAGTGCCAGGGATCTGGAGACTAAGATAATATTTCTTACCCACCCTTTCCCAGATTGCTGCATTTCCTTGTCTATTAAAACAGGGACCTCTGCAGCCCTGCTCCTAGGAGCCCACCTTCACCTTTCCCCCAGTTGACGGGAAGGATCCGAGTGATCCCCTTGGAGCCACGCCCCTCTGCTCGTGGGTGGAGGGCCGAGGGGTCACCAAGAGAAGATGTGGTGGGGTGGGGGGAACCTTCCAGGAAAAACATTTCCAAGTTAAGGCTGAAGGGGCAGTGCCAAGCTGGTATCTGGCAGCTACGCTGAAAAGGTCCCTCCCCTCCCGGCATGAGCTGCCCATCTTCTCTGTGTAGGAAGGGGCTGGAATTAGAAGGGGCTCGTGCAGAGCTGGATGAGCGAGGAGGCGTTTCTGGTGGAAAATGTCCATTTTTAGAGCTGGGCAGGAAATGTCCAGGCCCCAACTGCCTTGGTGTCCAGCCAGGCAACCTACAATGCTGAGCCCATCCCTGGCTTCTTCTAAGCGCCCCCATGGCCCCCAAACTGTGGTGACTCAGAGGGCCCTGGCACTGGTCAGGGTCCCTGCAGTCGCCCCTTGATGGCCCTCTGAAGGTGGTCAAGTGCCGGTACAGGACGGTGCATCTGAAGCCTGCAGTGGCGCTAGCCGGGAGGGGCTGTGGCACCAGCACCCTGGGAGACGCGAGGGGCCATCTGGCTGCAGCCTCCCCTCCTGTCCCATAAGGAGGTGGGACGCAGCCGTCTCCCGGGAACGTCCTCCAGCAGTGATAGTCCAGGCTTCCCTTGAGCGCCAGCCTGGTGGTCGTGGTAAACAAGGGGATCGGCCCTCTGCCTTCCGGCCCAGCCTGCCCAGGCGCCTGGCTAACGACTCGGAGGTCAGATGGGGATGCACGGACGTCTAGGCAAACCTCGGCCAAACTGCGTCATTCTCCAGCCTCATCGCCGCCTCCACAGGCACCAACGAGGAACCCGCTGCACGGAGCATTTCTCGATTGTTATTTGCAAGCTCCCGAGAGCAGAGAACACGCCTGCCTAGCTCACCTCCGTGTCCCCAGGGCCCAGCAGAGTACCCGATACTCGAGCATTTATTGCGCAAGGAGAGGATGTTCCCTCCCCACCCGAGTCTCCTCCCAGAAACAGGACTCTCTTGATCCAGTGGAACCCCAGGGTAGCGCGTGAACTGGCGGGGACACTGGGCGTGCCCTGGCCCCTGCGGCTGCCAGAGTCTGCATCTGCCTGGCGGTCAGGAGTTGTGAGTTCCGCTCCCAGTGCCGCCACCTCCCAGCTGGGCAACCTTGGACAAGCCGGCTAGCTTCTCTGAGTCACAGTCTGTGACCTCATCAGAAAGGGGAGCGCTAATCCCTGCCGCTCAGGGCTGTCTGCGGTGTAGCGTGTCTTCTCTGGGAAAGGACAGGCTCTGGTCAGTTCTGGATTTGGACCCACAGTCCCCGATGCAAAGTCCACTGGCTGGCGTTGCCTTTTTGCCCTCACCTACATTTTCCCCTTTTTATAATGCTCCGAGCAGGAGGTCGGTGTGGCTAACAAAGTGCCCTGCGTTTCCAGTGGCGCTGAAAGAAACACACTGCCCACGTGCCCGCGTAGAAGACCCAGTACGTGCACTGGATCAGTTATCGCAAAGCTTCCAGCCCTAAGGGGTCTTTGTGTAGGTGACAGAGGAGCTCAGGAAGGACATGCCTGGGCAGACGGGGCCCAAGGCAGAGGCGCAGCTTTTCCTCTGCGTCGCTGTCTCTGCCTCTTTCAGGACAGCGAATACACGGCTACTTACCGGCGTCTTGCAGTGGGGCCGGACAGGTATTGGGAAAACGGCCTGTGGGAAAAGGGTATGCAAGAAGTGAGGCCACGAGCCTGCCTGGACCCAGGACGCCAGACTCCTGCCCAGGCCAGGCCAGAAGCCCATTCCACGCTCCCCAACCAACCACCCCCCAACTTACTCCTTTGATGTTAACCACAGCTCCAGGGGGTCCGGGGGGTCCTGGAGGACCAGGTAAGCCAGGTGGGCCCTGGGGGGAGAAAAAAAAGACCGTTGTGAGTCCAGGGTGTTGTCAGCAAAGGCAGCCGCAGGACACTTTCCCCCAAGGTTTAGGGACACAGTAAGGAAATGGAGCCCACCTACTTCTCCCCCATAGACAGGTCCCTTTCATGGGGACCTTCTGCACTGGTGACCTCGTGCATCTTCACTACAAACCTCAGGGGAGGCCTGGTTTACCAATGCAGATCATGAGGCCCAGAGAAGGAAAGCGACCTGCTCAAAGTAACACAGCAACTTACAGCAGAACTGAGACTGAGCCCAGATGCTGACTCCCAGAGCAGTGCTCCGTCGACCTGGAGCCTCGTGCCTGGCTATCAGCACAGGCCTATGTGGGGTGGGGGTCGGGAGGGGGAGCCTTGTGTGAGCTGATGCATATGAGAGTGCCTTACAAACGCAAAGCAGGCCCCTCTTGTTAGAAAGCAGAGTCATGTTCAAAGCCGGCTCACCCTGGCCTCAATACCAGGCAACTCTTGCTCCTCCAAGTCCACGGCCCCAGCAGGACCGCGCAGCAGGAGGGCTGGGGCAGGGGCTCTGACCAGTGGGAAACGAGGAGCCCAGCCCTCAGGGGAGCTGGATTGATCACTCTAAAGTCTGGCACTTTAAATGCACAGTTCCCATGGGCTTGATGTGTGTGACTCAGTCCCCCAACACGCCAGTACAACTGAATGTCTGACCTTCTGGACATCCGAAGTGGAGACAGTGTGGTACCAACAGAAGCAGCAAGGGCTGCGTTCGCATCTTGGTTTGGTGCTGGTTAGCGGAGTGACCTTAGATGGGTCACTTAACTCAGTCAATAGGCCCCAGTTTCCTCTCGTGTAACAAAGACCCCACGGAGTCTCGTGAGAGTTATGGTGACAACTAGGTGAGCTACTGTGCTTAAAAGCGCCCTGCACAGTGCCTGGTATACAGAAGGTGCTCATAAATGCTGGTTTCCTTCTTCCAGACACTGGACATGCCGATGCCCACACGTGCCGCCCTCTTGTGGGCCCTGCCTCAGGAGCTGGTCTGCTTGGATATTCACTCGGAGCAGTTTTGACCACCTACTGGTGTGCAAACCCTCCAGGACGGTGTGGGGGAGGGAAGAGGGCACTTTACCACTAGAATCAGGAGAGCTGGGGCCTGAAACCAGAGCTCCCAAGGACACCCAGACTCCGTCCCCCACCTCCCTCTGGGGGCTGGGTGGGGAAGCCAATGCTCGGGGTGGCAGACGCCCTCCTGAGAGTGAACCAGAGGGCAGGCTAGCGCTAGCGGATCTTTGGAAGTGGCGGTGGAGGAAGAATGTTCCTGAACGTTCCCGAATGTTCCATCTTTGAGACCCACTCACTGGACTGGGCTCTCTCTGCCCCCTTGTGTGAAGCTGGCTGTCCCACGGGGATGGTGGGGGGGAGGGTGGTTGTGGCACTCACCGGCATCAGGACCCCTCGGTCTCCTTTGGCGCCCTTGAGGCCGTTCAATCCGGGGCGACCCTGCAATCCCCACGAGACACTTTAGCAAACCCACTGCCCATTCGTCAGCCTGGCCCACGTGTCCTCCCGTTTCTCTCCAGTCTGAGCAACACAGATACCTACAGGCCGTCCGGGGAGGCCAAATTCTCCTTTATGTCCTGGCGGTCCTTTGGGTCCCTACAGGCAGGACAGATACTGGATTAGGGAAAACAGTGGAGATGGGGGGGGCGGGTTGCAGTGATGATGACGAGCTGTGGATAGGCGAAAGGAGGATATGGCACCAAGAGGAAGGAACCACCGGCCTGGCTCCTTGTCTCCCGGCCACTCTCCTGGCCCAGGAACCACTTGCTGAACCCCTGACCACACCCCGTCCTTCTGCAGGTTCTCCCCCACCCCGACTCTGGACTCAACGTCTGGCCGGCTAAAGAGGTAGAGGCCAGTAGCTCCCAGCCTCAGCAACCAGGTAGCTGGGGGCTGGGCCAGCTCGGGACGCGGGCTCCCTGTGACCCCCGTTCTAATCCCACAGCCCTGCCAGATAACCTGCTCTAGGACTGGGCTCCTGCTTTGCACCTACCTATCCCTGAGGACCAGTGTCTTGGCCTGGCACCCCGCTCCTCCAGCTGAGCCCCTGAGCAGGACATGGCCTGTTCCTGCGCTGCCTCTCTGCATCCACATGCGTCTAGAGCCACTGCCCCGTTCCAGGCTCCTACTAGAGCCCGCGTGCCTTCAGGTGCCCGGGTGCACACTCCCTGGCCTAGGCCCTCCTTCCTGGGGCGTGGACCGTCCACTCCTGTACCTGGGTCTGCCCCGTCTCCAGGGATGATGACTGGTTTACGCCTGGAGCCGGCCGGGTCCTCTCTCCCTGCTGCCACCAACATACGTCATGGCTCTCATCATTCCCTCACCATTCCTGGAGTCAGTATTTGCCAATCCACGGCTCTCTAAGATCTATCTGTAAGCCCTAAATCAACACTTGCAGGGCTTCTGAGGTCATTTGCAGGCATTGCAGAGTGGCCACGGTTTTGAGTGGCCTGATGCACAAGTTCCCAGCAGAGGTGGAACACAGCGATGCCCCGCCTTCTGGGTTCAGCGCTCGCAGTGGAAACGAGCGTCCTTTCCACAGGACATCAAGGGTCAGGTTTTCCACATTTTTGTGCTGTTTTTTGGTGTTTTTGCTGTTTAAAGTGGCCCTTAAGCTACCTAGTGTTCCTAAGTGCAAGAAGGCTTCCACGTGCCTTTTGGAGAAAACAAGCGTGTGAGAGAAGCTTCGCTCAGGCCTGAGGTGGAGAGTTACTGGCCGTGAGTCCCGTCACTGACTCAGCAGTATACATCAAACAAGCACACAGAAAGCAAGGCTGTCTTGATCGGTGGAGGAAGAGGCTGTGACTAGAGGCTGAAGGAGCCTAAGCCTGTATTCCCCCAGGAGCCCCGGTTCAACATTCACTAGTCAGTGCCCACGGCAACTGCGGAAAACGTGATTCCTGCGAATCATGAGGATTGACTGTACAGGGCCCTGGAAAATGGCGGATGAAGACTGGTCTGCATGTAAAGTACCCAGTCCTTGTTCCTCTTACGTGAGGAAGGCAGAGAGGGGCAAAGACGAGGCGTCAGCAGGGCTCGGCCCCAGGGCTGGCCTGTGCTCCCCAAGCGCTGATGCAGGCAGGAACCACCTGGGATCTTGCCAAGACGCAGATTCCTGTTCAGCAGAGCTGGGATGGGGCCTGAGCAGTTCCAACAAACTCCCAGGGGATGCACTGCTGCTTGTGCTTGGACCACACTGAGTGGCCAGGCCCTAGTAAGTTCTACTGGTACCTTTTGGCACCTCTGTGCTGAGTAGACGGAGCCACTTACTGCCTGTGCTTGACAAGCTGGGCTTCGGCGGGGACAGCTGGCACTGCCATGTGCAGCAGCCTGGTGGTCAGCACTGCCGCCCATGAGTATTTTCCATGGTATTGGAGGTTAATAATTGGTGAACCACTGGTTAACCCAACACTCTCCCCATCTGCCGTAGCCTTCCGCTACCCCTCTTCAGGGTGGCTGCTTTGCTGACTTAAGGTACCAAAGGTCCTTCAAAAGAC
>JAQZBX010033873.1:0-25206 GCA_029593785.1 Cabassous unicinctus
ATGATTATATATATCTACATCTATACCTACAACTATAGCACTTACGTAATATCTAAGTTAACCAATAACTCAATTTTGAATCTAGAATAGAAACTGCTCAGGGCTAGAATTGTTTTACAATGTTTGTTTTACTTTATTTTGTTTTCTTTCCTAAAGCTGAACAAAAATGCTTTGAATTTTCTAATAAAGTGTTCTAGGCGAAAGGGAATTGCAATTTTTACATTAAAGAAACCCAGGTATTTCAGTAATAAGAATATAAAACTAAAAGGAATGATAGGAATCAAAACATTACGAATGACTATAAAATGACTCTTAAAGATGCCTCGATTGCATGGTAAAATAATATAGGAAAGTAATTTGTAAGTACTAGGAGCTTACTTTCATTTAAGATTTGGATTTTTAAATGAATGCGTACACAAAAAGTTAGTGGACAGATTAATTTTCTTTAAAGTCTTGCAGAGAAGAAGATTTGGCCTTACTCACACTTAACCTGTTAAATACACTAAATTCAGTGAGAGGCTTGTGAAACTACATGGCTGGCCGGCCCCAACTCCAGTGTCTCCCATTCACCAGGTTTCATGTGGATCCTGAGAATTTGCATATCTAACAAAACTCCAGGTGACACTGACGTGTTGCTCCTGGAAGGACACTTTGAGGCAGTGGTCATTCAAATGAAATGGCGGGTTGAACCAGGGCTCCAGCACTAGCGCCCTTTTGAAAGCAGGTTACCGCTGCAGAGACTCCTTCAAGTTGTCAGTGCATAAGGCAAATTAAACAATCTTCTTCAACTATGCCAGGTGCTCAGAAGAGACCTTCTCACAGCAAGACTTTCCATGTGATGCCACCTGCAGAGAAAGAGGATGGGCGTTCTCACTTAAGTATTCAGACCCTTTGATCATTAATAGTTATTTTTTGCACATTAATTATTACCTTTCTATTTTAAATAAGTTTCTGTAGCATTTTTACTTTGAATATGCTACTGAAAGAGGGATGCATTTTCATTGTGTAGAGAAAGAAAGAAAAAGAAAGTTATAGAAAAAAACAGACAGGAGAGGAAAAAGAAACAAGCAAAAGAAAGAGAGAGGGAGGGAGGAGAAGAAAAAAAGGAAAGAATGAAAGAAAATAAAAAGAAACTGCCTTGAACACTGAGACCTCACCTTGGCCTCGAATGCATCCATGCCACACTGGAGGCTGTTTCTCTGGTCATATTCTGACCATGCCTAGGCTTTTCTTTCTGTCATTTTTCCCCTCCAAGATTAGTCATTTCTTAAATTTTTGCTTGTTTGTTTTAAGGCACTTCTTTAACAACATCTTTAAAACCCATTTTCACAGAGGAATGATATTGATGTTTTGAAAATATGGTTGAAAATACAGAAAAGTGATTTTAGTCCCATTTAAAAGCAATTTTCTATCAACAGCAACCAATTTGAGCAACTCAGTACTCCCTCACAGAGACCCAGAGGAAGACGATGTTCCTATCATGTGTTAGATCAGTTTGTACTTTAGAGGCAGAGAGGGCCAGAATCTCTCCTGGTACACATAAAGTCAGAGTGGCAGGATGTGGTACACATGGGAAGGATGTTGCAGCAGGAATGCAGAATCAAATTTGCTTTAACCAGGGGAGTCAGGAGCTTGGAAAACAACCTTGTTTTTGTATCTGTACAAACACATGCACACAAGCGCATTCATACATGCTTATATATTTAAAGAATCATGCATATATTTATGTATTGACTTACTGATCTCAAATAATGAACACCTAGGAATGAAGGAAGCAAAATGAAACATTCCTGCACTCTTCTGTTATTAATCCTGAATCAAATGCAAACAGAATCATTTAAAGTAACAATCTTTAGCAGAAGGCAGTCTTTGCCAGACATTCAGCTGTGAAATAAATAAAGGTTCTAATTGTTGCAAAAGTCAGTGTGCTTATTGTTAATCGCAAATTTACATTCATTAAAATTACTTAGTAAATAACTCACAGTTGTACACTCATTATGGATAAGGCTGTTGCAGTAAAAAAAGGGGGCTACTAAAATGAAAATAATCATCATTATTAATTAAGTGCTTTACATATATACATATATATACTTAGTTGACTCAACAATCCTATAATATTGGTAATAGCTCTATTCTCTTTTAAGTGAGGAAAGAAAGGCACAGAAATGTTAAATGATATTGCATTTCTTACCTTAGACCCCACAGTTAGTAAGAATTTGGGTTAGGGTTCATACCCAGGCTGTTTGGCTCCCAGGTGCTTGTATACTTACCCGTAATACTGTACTGTACTGCCTAAATTATAAAAGATGGGATCAGTGTTGTGGCAGTTTCAGATTATTTTATGAATCCCCAAAAGAAAAAGATTGTGTTTGTAAACTAATCTATTCCTCTGGGTGTGATACTCTCTAATTGCATTGAATTCAGTTGAGGGGCTTTAATTAGATTACTTGATAAGGCTGCTTTAGGGATTTTCATTGGATTACATCAGTGAGGCTTGACTCAGGTTGAGCTTTTGCCCCCTTGCTGGGTCTAATATAAGTGGACACACGACAGAAAAAGGGAAAGAAAGCTGGCATATTTGATTCTGCAATTTGAGAATGAGAACAGCAGGAAAACAGAAGCACCTGAGAGGCTCAAAGAGCTAAGGCTCAGAAAGAGACAAACCTTAAGTCTGGTTGCATACAGCTGAGCTCCTAGAAATGGTAGATTCTGGAGGGGAAGACAGAAACCTTGGTGGCCATCTTGCTTCACCAAGTGGCAATAATGCCAGGATCAACAGTAGCTGACTTTGGTGAGAAATCATCTCTGCTGACGCCTTGATTTGGGCATTTCATGGTGTTGGAGCTGTAAGCTTTTACCCCAAATAAATGCCCATTATAAAAGCCAACAGATTTCTGGTACTTTGTATCAGCACCCCTTTGGCAAACTAAAACAAAGGTCTTTACATGGAAAAGAAACAACAAAATTTATAATGATATCTTCCTCTCCTCCTCCTCCTTTTTCTTCTTCTTATTCTCTCTCTCTCTCTCTCTCTCGTTTCCTTGTTTTGTTTTTGTGTTCTTTTGTCTTTCATCAGGCAAAGAAATCAGAAGCTTGTTTTAAGGAACAATTTAGCAAACACTATGAAGGCGAATCATCACTTCATTTGCTTGATAAAAATTCTGTTTAGTCTTTAATAATTTAATAAATTTAATAATTTATAAGTTCTGCAAAATTTTGAAACTGATTTTAGATAACAAAATAAATTAGAAAGAAATAGGCTCTTTCTTGGTAGAGTTTCAGAGCTTCATTTTATAAAACAATTTGCTTATATCAGATACTAATCACAAATATAACTCTTCAATAAATAACTGTTAGGATTTTCTTGAGTTCTGGGTCAAGATGGTGACAATTCAGTAATTTGAGGTGACCCAGGATGCTAAAGAACACATTTTTGAAATAACAGATAATAATATCCATGCCAAATAAGAGAAATAGTACACCAGGAATAAATTGAATGCAGAAGAAACATGGAGATTTTTGTGCTGCAAAATGGATTTTTTGAGTTTAAGCTGATGATAAAAGTTATAAGTATTTAGAAAAGAAAATTTTGATAAATTTTAGAAATTATTGTGTTTAAGCCATTTTTTTCTTTTAATCTAAATATATATATGAGACATATATTGGGCACTTAGAAAGCACTATATGCAGTGTGTTAGATAGACATTGTACCTGGTATTCACATCTTTATGTCATTCCCTTCCTTATTTAATAGGGCTGATCTGTGTGACCAGTAGGCTACTACAGAGTGACAGAGTTGGAGTTCAACAGCCAGGTCATAAAAGACCAACTCGGGAGAGACAATATAAGCTGCTGATAAATCAATTCCATTATAGATTTCACATTTTCCTATAATTTAATTTAATTGGGTTTGGGATAAGCTTCTATTCAAGGAGCTATAAGAGACCTTCATAAATCATCTAATTCTTCCCCTTTGCCTTCAGGCAACTGAATGTCTATAACCAATAGGAAAATGTTCAATCTTGTTCTTTCACTATTCTATATTGAAATAAACAAGAATCAATAGGTAGTTTCACTTAATTACAGCTATTAGCTATTTGTAAATTTGATTGTATTTCTAGTGACTAGTGACTCCATGTGAATTTTCCCCACCATGGTATTTGCTGATAAAGTTACTGTGATTCAGTTATAGAACAATACCAGTATTATCCATAGCCTTCCCCAAAATAACAACAAAAATAGCCTTTTTAATACAATTCATGAGACACAGGTCTTCAGATCTTTGTATTCTCTTGTGGTTTATGAACTATTTTGGAAATCTTCATTCATTGGTTCACTCATTCAATGGATGATTCAATGGATGGGATGATGCTTCTTTCTACTATACGCCATGACATATATGGATTGAACTACTGCTATGTATGAGGTACAGTCCTAGGCACTTGGGCTATATCAGTGAACAGAAACGGCAACACAAAAAACACAAACCCTGATGTGAAGCATGTCATCATTGTGGGTAAATATTTGAACCCTTCTGGAGAACGTGTGCCTCCAAGTTATTTCACCTGAGGGGCAAGGAGATGGGGTACTTACCCTATCATTCTCACTAGACATCCATGAGTGTTGTTCCCAGGGGATGTTGAATCTCCAGTGCTTCTGTGTTCTGAGCACACAGGCAGAACAAGTTCAGTTGGTAGAGAAATCTCTCAGGAAAACACATACATATGCTAGCAGCTAGAAATTGAGTCAATGCTGCTCACAATGGCATGTCCTGAGGGAATATGTGTGGGAAGTGACAGTGTCTTCTACAGTTCACCTCTGCGTGCCTCTAAGTACTGTGTACTTCATGCCATCCTGTCACTGGATTTTCATGGTAGTATCTGGTCACAATTCCTTTTAAACAAAGGACAGCAACAGGATTTGTGAGATGAAACAGTTGTCGAAACCACATCTTGTCTTGAGGACTCAGTATTTATAATCTCCCTCCCTTGGTACCGATTGTAGGCTGCCCTTCCCCTAAGCTAGCATTTCTGCTGATGTAAGGTACTTCTACAGTGGGGTTAAACAGACTTTAATCCTTGAGTTGACTGAGTTGATGAATACTGTGTACTTTTAAAGCTGTGGTTGTCCTAATTGTGAAGTTACGATAGTAAATGGGCTTAGAAACACCAAGATATCCCTTATAAATCCTCTGAATTCTAGACACACTCCTTCCTCACCACACTATATAGGTGTGACCTTATCTCATGTCAGGGTCAAGCGCATCTGCCAAAGTATTAGATACTTTTTTGGCATTCTAATTTACAAACATGAGGATTCCCAAATGGCCAGTTGGTGATCACAACTTCAGACTTAGTTAAAACCTTTATTTTGTTTCCCTGGAAGAAGTTTCTCTCATCCCAATCTGGCTAGGAATCAGGACTTCTAGCCCAGCAAGCCTAACATTTCAGGAGTAAGAAGTATAAATTCCCCATGGGAAACTCATACCACCATCCCTTCTGTCCCTTCTTTGCCAAAGTCATTTATTCTACCCATGAGGGTAACTTGGTCATTGGTTCAAAGTATACAACACATTTTTAAGTACCACACCCCAATATTGCAGGGGTCATCCCTAAGCTAGTACTTTAGTGTACATTTAGAGATTCTTCTACTGCTCTAGCAAGCTGACAGCTTCTAGGTTTTGCAGCATATGGTAGAACCAATGAATCACATGACTATTTACCCATGCTATAGTTCTTTCTTGGTAAAGTGGATTCTTTTTTCCAGGGTGATGTTAATCACTAATTGTATACTTGCAGATCCTTTTTGAATGGAGAATAGAGATCCACCATTTATGACATGGCCTTGTTCCAGAATCCTAGGGATCTTTGCTACCACTTTCCTAATGGAGCTTGTCAGAGCTACCACACAGTGACTATCTAACTCAGATACACCCGGCATTATGGAATTTTATTTGCCATATGTCCCAACTGGCAGGTCCATATGTACTCATGCATGAAGCTGCCCCAAACTCTTTTTCTTTCAAACTGTGATGCTTAAATGTCACTGTGTTGGAGGGGTATTATTAAATTGCTTGCAAAATATGAAAAGCCCGAAGTTCTGTCCCTTTTTCTTAACGGAAGGAGTTGTGAGATGCAATAATTAGCCCTATGTGTTAGAGGGGGCATCCTGCAATGTCACAGAACACTGGACACCTAAAAACTTCAAAGACATGGTAGGGTACTAAATCTGCCTAAGAATTTTTCACCCTTTGGAATGCATTTGTCTCATCAGGACAGGTAATTTATTTTCTTCTTCCTATTCAATAGGTCCAATTAACATTATGCCACGGATATAGTGGAACAACATGATATTTGTGGACTGTTCAGATAATCAAGGTTGATTTGGCCTGGACTGGAGGATGCAGTAGGGCAAGCAGCAGAGCAATTAGGGCGGCCCCTTGGTTAAGTGTTAATACACTGCCTTCCTCCATAATCCAGCTGATTTTTACAGGGGTTAGACCATTCAATTAACTGTAAATTGGATGGGAATTACAATACTTGCATCCTTTAAATGTCTGAAAGCAGAACTAATTTCTGCTGTTCTACCAAGAATGTGGTAAGCTTTTATTTACTATAAGAAAAAAGGGGACAGTTTAATTAGCTTTCACTTGACTTTCATCACCATTTTGGCTCTTGCTTAACAGTCAGTAAAATAATGTGGTCTTCAGCCAGTTGTTAATTATGTCCATTTTTGTAATAAAGTTGGGGTACAAGGAAATGATGAAAGGTTTGGTCCATGTACATATTAAACCCACTGTGATGCAGACTTGGGTCAAGATTCCATGTATCCACTGGCCTCCACATACCACCATTTTTTAAAGTGGGTCATGATTGTGTGGAATCAGTATTATCTCAGAATCTCTTTCTAACCAACCTCAAAAATTTTGAGAATTTCTTGTTCCTGAGTGCACATTTACTTAAGTCACTGGCCATAAGTCCCATTGGAAAAGTATTGGAAGAATCACTATTATATATATTTATTTTGTTGTTTCAGTATTGTACCTGAAATAGGAAATAAAGATATGATAGAAGCAATCTACAAAGCTGTATGTGGATTCTGATAAAATTGAGAAATCTTTACCAAGCTAAAAACATAACATAGGAACAAATACATGTTGAAAAGAAGAAATAGATAAATATATAAGCAATTAAAGAATTGAAAAGGATATGTAGCAAAAATAATAAGTAATGAAAAATTATGTATATCTTCATGATTCCATATTCAAAATGTTTAGAAAATGTGCATAATGCTCAAAAAGTATAAACTATGAAGTTTTATTACAAAGAAACTTACATATTTCTTCAACCATTAAAAAAAATGTTAATCTAATAATTAACATCAACTGAAAGTTCAAGGACTGCATAAGTCTAACCTTATAAGGTAAGTTTTTCATAGAATAAAAACAATAGGGAACACTCCAAAACTAATTTTAGAAAGTTAGAGACTAGTATTCCAAAATCAGAGAAGATCAATAACTGAAAGTAAATTAAAGATCAAGCTAAATCAAATGAATAAATAATAAAACTAGGAAATATTAGGAAACTAAGATAAACAATATAATGAAAATGATTAAATGCCATATACAAATTAAGTGTTACAAAAATTCAATGTAAATTTAACATTAAAGAATTTATTAGATTTACTCAAAATCAATATATTAAAATAGAAAAAAATATGATCAACACAATAAATTAGGGAAAAAAGTAGATAAAAGTCAGCAATAATTCATGATAAAACTATTAAGCAAAAAAGAACATGATTATGCATACCAAAAACCTTCCACAAACATCATGATAAAATTCTGAAACAGTTGTCAAAGACTTATTTTAAAGAGACAGACAATGATGTCTACTGTTATCCCTCCTTGTAAACATTTTCCTGAAGAACATATCCAGTGCAAAAAAAAAAAAGAAAGAAAAAAAGAAGGAGGCTTTATTCACATACAATATTCAACAAAATTTTTTTGAAAAATTGTAATTAATAATAAGCTTAACAAGTATCTTAGAGTATAAATTCAAAATACAAATATAATTACATTTCCATGTATTATTCATAGACATTTAGAAATGTGAGTCTAAAGAAAATATGGCTTATAATAAGGTATGTGGTAAAATATTAGAAAAGAAGTGCAAAATGTAATTTCATAATGATATATAATTCTTTCTTGAAAGGCATTAATGTACATATAAGTAAATGGAGTTAAATACAATATTCATGAATATAAAGATTTAATATGATAAGATGACAGGTCTTTCTGAAGCAATCCATAGGTTTAATTAAATTTGTTTGAAAATCTCAATGGAATTTTTTTTTTTTGAAATTTGCTAAGATGGCTCTAAATTTATAAGGAAAAGCAAAGTTACATGAATAGTCAGGAAATGGTCTTGCTCTTCCTCAAAAAAAGGGCTACAAATCTGTGTAAATTAAAATGGTGTCACAATAGTATATAGAAAATACAGGTATGGGAAAGAATAAAGATTCCAGAAACAGTCTTGCTAATTTGTAGCCTGATATATGACAACTGATATAAAGTTCAAACCGTAATGTTTTGCTCTTTCTCTTCTCCTCTATCTTCTCCACCTCTCCCTTTTTCTCTCCTCCTTTCCCCTCCCCTCCTCTCCCCTTTTCTTATTTCCTCTTTCCCTCCTTTTTTCCCCTTAACTCTTCACTGCACTACTGTGGCTGCTCTCCCCTCTGTTAGTGTGGATACCTGCTTTGCTGTGTCCACCAGCTGGATTTAGGGCTGAATAGCTCAAGAAGTGAAGTCCTAAGCATAGTGAGGAGGGCTTTTGTGAAAGACGTCTGCCTGATGCAAGTTATCTGAGCTGGGTGAGGAAGACATTGCCATGAAGGGGTAACCTGGCATAAAGTATCAAAGACTAAGCAGGTTGAGTAGGGTGTTCACAAGTGGGACGGGGAGGTCTAGCTTCAAGAGCAGAGCAGGAATGATGAGGGCTTCCACATGATAAGGGAATCAGAGCCTGGGCGAATTGATAAGGGTATCTGTGATGGATGACCACTTGGAAGAAAATGATGGAGCCCAGACAGATTGAGGAGTAATGGGGTCAGATATGAGGATCAGAACCTAAATGAGATGAGAAGATACTCCAAGTAGGCTAAAGATGCATCCACCCAGGAGGACAACCTACTGCTTGGTGTCAGAGGCTCAGTAGGATGAGGAATGCATCTGAACAGATTATAAGGTGGTGATGCATGCGACAGATTGGATACTTACAGGGAGAATTACCAAATATGTAAATATATTATAGAAAATGATGTTACCAGCTTTCTCAATGTTGGAGAGAGTATCAAATGCAGAAAGCGGGTAGGTGGAACAGAATAAACCCTATGGAACTGAGATTTTAATTGGAGCTATTAGTGTGACCTGAGTTTTTAATAGAAAGATAATAGAAATATATAGATAGAGATATAGAAATATAGATGCAAAAATGTATTTTGTATACCTATATGTAAATATGAATGTAAATATGTATATGTATATGTGTATGGATATTCCTCTGCCTTAGCCACTGAAATAGCCTGGGGATTAATGAGACTTTACAATTAAACCACAATAAATTGTTCTGAACTTGGACCTTTTGCTACTCACAAGCAAACAAATATATAAAAACATCATTAGGATAACTGGAAAAACTTGAGTGGGATCTGAGGACAAGATGATAGTAAAATTCATGTTAATTTCTTGTTTTATCAGAGAAAACATTGAAATGAATCCCCTGAGTACGTGGGCAGTGCCTAGCGAAGGAGGACAGACCATTACAGCAGGCTCTTGATATTGATTATTGTACTTATAAAATTTTTCTTGTGAAATTGAAACTTAGCCTAGTATTATATATTGCCTAAGAGTTACCTCCTGAAAGCCTCCTTGTTGCTCAAATATGGCCTCTTTCTAAGCCAAATTCCGCATGTAGATTCACTACCTCCACCCCCACCCCCAGCATGGGGCATGACTCCTGGGGATGAACCTCCCTGGCACTGAGGGATTATTATCAAGAGCTAACTAGAGATGCATCTGGAAAAAGACCTTGACCAAAAGGGGGAAATATTAAAAACAAATGCATTTTTATGATTAAGAGATTTCAAAGTGAGTCAGAAGGTCATTCCATAGATTACGCTAATGCACATCTCAGTAGGATCTCATTGACTGCCACGGTAAACAGTGCCTCAAACAGCAGGCCTCCTGAGGACTCTAGAGATATCTAGACACTATAAGCAGGGCAGACAATCTCAGGAACTTGGCACCCTGTCAGTGGGCCTTACTTTGGACTTTATGCTTCCCAATGTAAAAGAGTTAGACTCATTTATAATTTCCTTACACATAGCTCTTCTGTCCCTTTGATTAACCTATAATAAGCACTATAGTTGTTAAAAATGTCCTAGATACTTAAATCTTCCATCTGTTCATATACCATTGGGGCCCTGAATCTCAACAGAGTTGCAACACCTAATCTCCAATTCATTGGACTCACCCAGGACTACTAACAAAAGGATGGAGAGTATATACAACTGCAAGCAAGACGGGTCCATCCATCTGCCCCACAGGATCTAAGGCCTCCCTCAATCAGAAATAGAGTGGGCATCACCATCCCAAAATCCTCAAGATTGAGGAATGAACAATGGACTAAAGCAGACTTATTATTATTTTCTTATTCTATTATAGATTTTTTATTCTAGCAATGGAAGAACTTGTATGATTGATATAAAGGCAGTGGCCATCAGAGGTTCTGAGGGGAAGGAGAGGGAAGAATAGTTATAATGTGGAGACATTTTTGGGGACATTGGAATTGTCCTGCATGACATTGCAATGATGGATTCAGACCATTATACACCTTTTCAAAACCTATAAAATTGTGTGGGGCAAAATGTAAACTATAATGTAAACTATAGTTCATGGTTAGTAGCAATGCTTCAATAAGTGTTCATCAATTGTAACAAATGTACCACACTAATAAAAGATGTTAATGTGAGAAAGTATGGGAGGGGGTTGGTGGGGTATATGGGAATCCCCTTTATTTTTGATTTAATATTTATGTAATCTAAAACTTCTTTAAAAATAAAACAATATATATATTTTAAAAAGAATAGTGTTTATGTGGGTAAGGTTTATGAGGAAAGAAATAATTTCAAAGAGAAGATAAGAGACTCAAAAGATATTTGTTATCATCTAGTTACTTATCTTAAACTAGAAGTAGGCAATGGGTGTTATTTTCATAATTATTATTTAAACTATGCTGAAGTATAAAAGAGGAAGAAGGGCTTTGGCTGGGAGGAAGATGTACCCACACCCTACCTGAGTGTCTTAGTTTACCAGGCTGCTATGACAAATTCCATGTGATAGATTGGCTTAAATATTAATAATTTATTGGCTCATGGTTTTGAGGTCAGAAATCCAAAATCAACATATTGGCAAGGCTTGCTTTCCCCCCAAACACTGTGGCCTTTTGATGCTGGCTGCTAGCACTCCTTGGGGGGTTCTGGCTTGTATCTCTGCCCCCATCATATGGGGATGTTGTCTCCTTTCTGCCTTCTGTGACACCAGGTTTTCTTTACAAGGCCCCTAGTAGTCCGATTTAAGGCCCCACCTTGTTTAGTTTGCCACACGTTAACTAAAAATAACATCTTCCAAAGTCCTGTTTACAATGAGTTCACACGCACAGGGACGTGGATTCAGAGGAAGAAAGTATTTGTTGGGATTCATAATTCAGCCTGTGAATTACTTACCATCACAAACTTAAATGCAACTGACAAAGCATTAATTAGTTTACCTTTGTCTACAATCTAAGTTTCTTTTAATATAAGTTTTTTATTGCTTTGTTTGTATCATTATATTCATTTTGTCTTCATATTGAATAACTGAATAAATTGAAGAGAACTTTTCACCAGCCATATATTATGACTGTGGTTGATACAAGTTTAACTATTCTTTCTGACATTGTAGCCTTTAAACTTTTGAAGAAATATCTTGAATTTGATGGTATACAATTCCCTAAATCTTAATAACTTTCTTACCAGTACTATTTCCCTGACCCACTTGAGCAGTGATTATGCTAATCACCATTTTATTCTCAAAAGATTTTTTTTCTTCCCCATTGAAGATGAATGGTCCAAATTATCTGTGAGGATACTTGATGGGAAGAAAGTTTCAAGAAAAATGATGTCCTACATATAAAGCAACAATCATATTTGCAAGGAGATATTTTTCTTCTCATTGCTGCTCAATATTATGCATTTTAATATATTTCCCTTTGAATTAATTCTACATATTAGAGTATTTTTTACAGTATTAGTGAAATACCTAATTTCTGATATGGTCATTATCAAGGGAAATGAGAAAACATTCTAGTTATCTCAATAAATATCTTTGATGTAAACTATTTAGTTATTGGTGTTTTTTAAAATGTGTAGAATATGAAAGTTTATCCAAAGACTAGGGCATTTGTATTAAGAGTGTGAGGGCATGACTTGGGATCACATATACATACAGACCATGTTGTGCAATTATTTAGCAAGGACTTTAGTTCATGGGATGCCATACCTTTTTAAAATGCTGTAATAAACTACTATTTAAGACTAACCATCAAAAACCTATTAAATCTCTCTTTTTTAAGTGCCTGTAGCTAATATTGAGTGTGTGCTCATATTCTTTCTTCTCTTTTTCTGAATTCTGACCAAGGAGTTCATCCACTTTATTCATCTCTTTAATCTGCCTCCACCTAATAGATTCTGTGCACTCCCACTGTTTCAGGATTGAGCAGATTTATACGTGATACAGAGATCAGGTATACAAATTGCTAGTTAAAGAGTTTAGTTGCTCGCCACTGTAATGAGAAAAAAGAAAGTTAAATAATTTCCCTAATGTGGAAGAATAATCTAGAAGTCTTAAAACTTTTTTACAATTTGATCTTATGTACTTTTAAACACTAATACATTTATTATTTTGCTTTTATTTATTATGAGTACCTTTCTTATTTTTTATTATTTCATTATTTTCTATTTTATTGGTGACCTTGATCCTCACTAATCTACCTTCCTTGTTTCAAACTCTTGCCTTTTTCTATGCCTTCCCTTCTTGCCAGTGAGACTACTGATCAAATAATGACAGTGTAATAGGTGCCCATTTATCTAAAGTGATTTATTGGCAGCTGAAGCACATCCATCTGGGTCAACTCTGAGTACTTAGTGGCTTTGATTCACAGCAAATGCACTTGGGAAATTTCCTCACACAATTCCTTTTCCTCTTGAGTCTTCTAAATTATGTTTGATGGTTGAAGAAAACTAGTAACACAATCTAATGTGGTTCTAAATATATTGAGAGTAGATATTTAGGGAAATTATATGACAAATGGTGACGGTAAAGAGACAAAAAGGGAAGTCGCATTTCTACACTTAACTTGAACTGGTAAAATGATGCCATTATGTGAAAAGTTTGTATACATAATATAAATCCTAGATCAAATATTAAAAAATCTATACAGAAAGTGTGGGTTGGTTTTTTTGTTTGTTTGTTTGTTTTGTTTTTTCTGGTATATGAAAAACTGAAAAAAAAAAATACAGTTCACCAAAACAAAAATATAGTTTACTGTCTTAGTCCTCATTCTGCTTTAGAAAAATATATTTTAAGAGTTAGTAACTATAGACCTGCATTCAGGAAAACTCAAGCCAATGTATATACTTAATATAATACAATATTGCTATTTCACTAGATCTCTTGACAATAGAAAACGTAAAACCCTTCAGGAGACACACATTCTCAAACCAATTTTAAAAATTCTACATATAGAGACCATATGAAAAGAAAAATTTAAAAACATGTCAGTAAACAAAGAAGGATAATGGAGACATATTGGAAATACACAACCATGGTATTAAAACCCCAAGAGATATAGAAATTGATATATTCTAATATAGAATATAAAATAAGGAGAAAGAGGTAGAGATAAAATGTACACTAAGAAGTTGAGATATATCGATAATTGAATGAGAATTCAAATATATGGAGTCTGGAGAGAAGGAGCAATGCAGGGAAAGATGGGAGTGCAAAGAATGGAGGGGAAAAAGCAGTGAGAAGAGAAAATATTTAAAAAGATCATGGTCATGATTTTTCAATAATTTATTACCTAAGAATGATGGTAGATCACATACAGAAAAAAAGTTTAAAAGGAAATGCACACATATGTACATGGTTTAGAAACTACAAAATATCAAATCATAAAGAAAATATCTCAAAATCTTTCAAAGAAAAAAGACTTTCTCAACATAAAAATGGAAGCCAGAAAGCAGTGAAAAAATATATCCCAAATGGCAAAAAATGGATATATTATCAATATCAGAATTTTATACCCAGATATGATACTCTTTATGAAAGAGAATGAGATAGAGACAATTCAGGCAAAATTTGTAACGATATAGCACCAAAAGACTTTTAACTAAGAACTATATAAATGATATACTATAGGAAGGAGAATGATCTGAGTAGTTTCAAAAAGGGCTATTGAGTCTAGACATTAGTAAACATATAGGTATATTTGAAATCACTTTTACTATATGATACAATAAAAGTAATGTTTAATTTGGTTGAGAAAAAAGATAGAACTAAAAGGGTGAATATAATAACAAAAGATGGGAGGGGTGTGATAAGAGTTAAACTGGTCAAAGGTTTTTATATTTTGGGGATGAAGTCCCCAAATATAGAATAAATAAATTTTGTTAAAATTGATGAAAATTTTGTTGAAGATGCAAAAATTTAACAACTTAAAAAAGATTATAACTATATAATAAAAGTAGGGGAAAATTATTAATAGAAAAGCAAAGCAAGAAAAAAGATAAATGGAAAAGTTAGTGTAAGTAGAAATCCATAAATTTAAGTTGCAAATTTAAAACCAAATACATTATCATAAAAAATTCAAATTGACTACAGTTGAAATTACCACACAGAGAATTTAGATGAAATAAAAACAACAAATTTATAAAAGAAACAAAGGAAACATTGAAGATACAGGATGGTTTAATAGAAATGAAAAAATTATAAATCGAGTGATATCAGTGAACATGGTAGAACAGGAAGCTCCAAGAACTGATCTCCCAGCAGAAACAAAGAAAATTAAAGCAAAATTATCAGTATCATATTTTTTCAGAACTCTGGAAACAGTTGAAGGTTTACAGCAACCAAGAGAACTCTGAAACAAGGAAAAGTACCTTTAAAATGATAGCAAAGCCTTGGAGCGTTTTTACCTGCCCTTGTGGGAATAAAGACAGCAGCCCCTGTTGCCCACTCGGATCCCTGGTCTGGATTCCAGAGGAAGTAGAGCAGACAAAGAATCGCGTTTTGCTCTCAGCAGTCTGGAGGCTACGTGAAAGACTCCTACAAAATGCTTGTTTTTGTTTCACCTATCCCAGAATTCAGTCAAGACGGAAAAGTGGAGGCTATTCCTTGGAAATACTGCAGTGCAAACAACCTGCCGCCACATAAGCCAGAAGATTACGGCTGCAGCCCATGCGAATCGAACACTCAGAGACTGGTGTGAAAAGCAGAAGAGAAAAGTTCTTTGGGATATTAGGGTTTTCAAAAGCACCTGTGTATACCGGGAACTTTAGAAAGCCACACACATGCCTAGGGCAGGATACGCATTCAAAAAACAAACAAACAACAAAAAACTGAGGAACCCCCAAGCTTTCATCTCTGGCTAATCTCTAGGCTGAATGCATATAGGAAGTAAAGGTTAATGCAAAGTTATGACAGATTTTTTTCTTGTTTTTCATTTTCTCTCTCCCTCTCTCTCACAGATTCATCCTATTTCCCTCTTTCTCTTCCCTCCCTCCCTTCCTTCCTTCTTTCCTTCCTTCCTTCTCCTTGCCTTCAACAAAATGTCTATCAAAACAAAGGCTGACCAAAAACTAAAGGAAAAGAAATTTCAGGGAGTACACACCACAAGCAATACAGCGCTTTAAAAGCATTTTAAAAGCCAATAAACAAAAAGTAACTACAACCAACAGTTAATAGCAACAATAACAAAACCGGAATAGGACCAGAATCTGGCTCCCAGAGTCAGCACATTGTAATTTTCAAAATGTATCATTTCCACCACCATCCCCCCACAAAAAAACCCAAAACTGAAAAGTATACAAAGAAATGGGAAAGTACTGCCCATTTATGGAAAAATATTCCTAAAAATCCAAAGACACTGGTCTGATTAGAAAAAGACTTTAAATAGACTGTCTTAAATATGCTCAAAGAACTAAAAGAAACTACTGTGGGAAAAGAGCTAAAAGAAACCAGGATAACAATGCATGAACATTATAAAGAAATTTAAGGTTCATAGGAAGAAACCAAACAGAAATCCTGGAGCTGAAGAGTACAATACCTGAATTTGGAAAACTTACTATAGCTATGGTTGCAATAGTAGATTTGAGTAGGTGGAAGAAAGAATTAATAAACCTGACAATAGAGCAATTGAACTTATCCATTCTGAGGAGTGGAAACAATAAATAAATAAATAAATGAAAAGAAGAAAAAGAAAAGAAAAAGAAAAACTTGAAGAAAATAGCATCTAAGGAACATGTGGGGAACCATCGAGTATTCCAACATATGCATAAAAAGATTCTCAGAAGTAGAAGAGAGAGAAAAAGGATTAGAAGGAATATTTTGAAAAATAATGGCCAAAAGTTTCTCAAATTTGATAAAACACAAATTTATACATGCAAAAACTGCAAGAACTACAAGAAAGTAAATGCAGTCATCCACACTAAGACACATCATCATTAAATTGTCAAAAGCCAAGGACAAAGAATCTTAAAAGTAGCGTGAGAGAAGAAACTTGTCACATACAATGGATCCTTCATAAGTTTCACAGAGGATTTCTCATTAGAAACAATGGAATCCAGAAGACAGTGATAAAACATTTCTAAAGGGCTGAAAGAAAAAAAAAATTTAAGCGATTAATTCTATACATGGCAAATTTATGCTTCAAAAAGGAAGGATAAATTAATAAATTAATTAATAAATTCCCAAATAAAAGCTGAGAGAAATTGTTGTAGTATACTTGCCTTACAGAAATGCCAAAAAGAGTCTTTCAGGCTTAAATGAAAGACAATACACAGTCACTTGTTGCCAAACAAAGAAGTAAAATCTCTTTAAAGATAACTACATAGATCAATATAGAAGCCAGTATTATTGATTTTTTTTTTGGTTTGTTACTCCTTCTTATAAGTTCCATATATTATAAAGACAAACACATAAAACAATAATTGTCAATATATGTTTATGGGTGCAAAAGTTATAAAGATATAATTTCTGATGAAACAACATAAAGAGGGGCTCTGTATAGGAGCAGAAAATTTGTATGCTATAGAAACTAAGTATCAGTACAAATTAGAGGTTCCAAATTTAAAATTTTAATGGTTATCCCCATGGTTACCTTTAACAAAATAATTAAATAATATACCCAAGAAGAAATGAGAAGGGAATTTTTTAAAAAAGTGCAATACAAAAAAATAAAATAAAATAAACACAAAGACAGCAGTAATGGAGGAAATGAAACAAAATGTTTGTAGTAGTTGGGCAGTTTGATGTAATTATGAATTCCAAAAATAGATATTGGATTATGCTTGTAAACTGGTCTGCTAATCTGGGCATGATTAAGTTATGATTAAGGCGTTGACTGGGCCACGTCCAAACATAACAAAGAGATTGATATCAAAAACCTCTTACCAAAGAAAAACCCAAGACCACATGGCTTCATTTGTAAATTCTATGAAACATTTAAAGAATAATTTAAACCAATACTTTTCAGATCTTCAAAAATTTGCAGAGAAGGGAAGAATTTCAAACTCAATCTATGAGGCAAGTATTACCCTGTTACCAAAGCCAAACAAAGACAATGTAAGAAAAGATGGTGTGTTGTTTTTCAATGAAGTCCCCTTCATATTTTTCTTGCTAGAAATTACTCCCTATTGATTAAATCACTAGGAATTATCAGCATAAGATTTAGCATCCTAAGGACCACCAAGGCCTGATCTCTGGGGCTCACTCTGCCTCTGCCAGTCCTTAATGGGGTTTAAAGGGAGAAACATCATTAACTGACACTAGGCCACGTGGCTACGGGACCTTCTTTCCCAGTCATTGAACAAGCTGCAAAATTCTTTTCCAAAGCAGGAAACGAGCCAATACTTTGGAAAAATCTGAGAAAGAATTTGATATTGTGTAACAAGATCTCTCTTTACAACCTGTTCATAAAAAGTATTGGTCCAAACTTATTTGCTTTTGATCTAAATGCTTTTCATTTTGCAATTTGCTATTTTACATGTGTATGTTATTTACTTTTAATAATTTCATTCCCTGGACAGAAATTAATTAGTCCAGTGTAAAGAAAAACCTCTCAAACTGGAATAGCTTCATCTTGCTCTTGGAAAGAGGAAATGGAGGTCATTCTGAATATAGCTGCAAATAGCCCAAACAAATACTAGCAAACTGAATCCAACAGCATATTAAAAAAGGGTTATACTCCATGACCAAGTGGGATTTATATCAGGAATGCAAATGTGGTTCAATGTATGAGTATCAATCAATGTAATATGCCATATCAATGGAACCATGAGGAAATAAAACAACAAAAAATGTGGCCACCGCAATGAATGAAGAAAAGGCATTTGACACAATTCGGTTCCCTTTCATGATCATAACACTCAGGAACTCAGGAAGCTAGGAATAGAAGGGAACTTCTTCAATATAATAAAGGACATTTATGAATAACCCACAGCTAACAATGTACTCAATGGTGAAAGACTGAAAGCTTTCCCCCTAAGGAAAAAAAAAAGTCAAAATATTCTCTCTCACCACTTTTATTCAAGGCTGTACTGCATGTTTCAGCAAGTACAATTAAGTAAGAAAAAGAAATAAAAGGCATCCAATTGGAAAGGAAAAAATAAAACACAATCTGTCGGCAAATGATATGATCCTATGTATAGAAAATCCCAAAGAATCCACAAAAAGAACTGCTGGAGGAAATAACCAAATTCAGCAGTTACCAGGTATAAGAAAACAGACAAAAATCAATTGTTTTCCTATATACCATTAATGAGCAATGTGAAAAGGATATTAAGAAAAAATTCCATATATGACAGAATGAAACATCTAGGAATAAATTTTACCAAGGAGATGAAAGACTCATACACTGAAACCAACAAAATATTGCTGAAAGGAAATAAAGAATACTTAAATAAACGGAAAGATATCCATTACCTCAATATTTGATATTACCATCCTCTTTTTTGCGTATTTGGGTTTGGGAATTCATTATTGCTTAAGAGTAAATGATTAACAAATTTCCTGAATCTTTTGCCATCTAAAAAAAGTTTTAACGTTTTGTACCACCGCCCAGAAAAAGATTGTCCAACGTTAAAGTTCGATTAATTTATGGTACAGGAATAGGTATATTGTTTCTATTTTGATTAATAATCTTTTTTTGCAAGTATGTAATTTATATACCAAGTCACACTGGTATGGCAAAGAAAAACTAATTGCCTTAGCAAAATTGTTATCTATAGACTTATCCTTCCACGACTTCTTTTAATCTTTCTTGTGCAGTGTTTGATATTATAACTGGTTATGGGTATTAGTTCCTAAAAAATCTATTTTAAAAATTAAACTTGATGACTTTCACAAATGCACGTTATTCAAAACTAGGCTTCTGTTACTTTCACCTGCGTTCCTAAGTATCAATGGAGGCACTTAGGGAGCAAAGTACTTGAGCCTCTATTTCTTCCTCCTTTGAAAAGCTCTGAATGCTTTCATAAAGACAGCAATGCATTTCACACTTGGAGCTTACCCTGCATTTTTCACAACTGCTATCTGTGAATGACAATGGCTTGACTCCCTTCCTTCTAACCTTCCTTACTTTCATCCTACCTTTGTTTTTCCACCCCTTCATATTTAGCCATTAATGAAAAAAATATCTGTCAGGCTTTGTTGGTGGTGTTGTCTCTGCCCTAAGGCTTAACAAGTTAGAGGGGCATTACCTAATAACACCTCCTAGTTGATTATGTTCTTGGATTTCATACTTCCAAAAGTAGCTTACAGTGATGAGCTAGCGGTAAGGAAAAATGCCGAAGAGATTGTCCTATTGAAGGGGGAACACAGTGGGGAGGAAAAAGGTGGGGCTTAGTGCATCCACAGAAGACAAAGTTCTACTCAGTTACCTGCAGGCAATTCCCTGATGTAACTAAACTAGCTATGTGACGTTGGAAAACTCATTTGATTGGTCAGTTTTTCATCTGTAACACAGGGATAATTCCTAACTGATAGAGTTATAGTGAGTATTAGCTTTGTTAAAAATGAAGTACATTTATAAAACATAGTAAACATTAAAATGTAAGTTGCTATCATCATCATCGTTATAAATTGTCGGAATATAAGTGACATTCGTATGTAGTTAGCATGCCTCTAGTCTGAGTTTACCTCTGCCTCATCCTTTACCCAGAATAAAGTCAAAGCGTCTCTCAAGCATTCTAAGGGGATGAGATTTTACTCTATTTGTGTGATAATAAATTGTTGGTCACAGTTTGTTGGATGATGGTCTAAGAAAAAAAATCAGTCCTCACCTTGAAACGTGTGAATATTCCCAATTTTCATATTCACACTTATATGCCTGTGTGTAATATTTATTTCTACATTCTGTATATTTCAAGGATATTCAGTTTTATAAGCCTTCCTATTTAATATATATTTAGCTCCAAAACATGTATGTTCTCATATCAAGAGTGAATTCATATTATTTTTTATTTTACTTCCCTATTATTACTAGTTGTATAGTTTTCTGTCCCTTATTCAGCACATAAATATTAATAGAAATACTAATTTTCTCTGTAATATATAGGTGAAACTTTGATGCATGGTTTACATTCAATATATGGATATAAAAAAGTTATGAGATGTCTGAATGTGGATGACAGAAAAAATGGTAAAGTGGTAAAACACAGTTTTGTCACCAAAATACTATTTTATAAAGAAATCTGAATCTTAGAAACATTTTTTGTTCAATGTATACATAAAGATAGGAAATATCAAAATATCACAAATAGAAAACATTGCAAATCATTTTTAATTCAGAGTAGAATAGAAATATAGGAAAAATATCAGAACCAAATTCATGTATTAGAATTAAATTTAAGCAGATGGATTAACTATGCTAAATTGCTTTTTTTCTTATGACACATGAATGTTACATTTAAAATGCAATTAAATAACGTCATAACATTTTCTGCACTGACAATAAATATTTACTTAGTTCTGAATAAATTTCACCATATTTTCTATTCCTGATAACTTAATATGTACTTTCAAAAATAGAAGAAAAAAAAAACTAGACATTCAGAGAGCAGAAATTGACTAGGAATACTTTACATACATAATCAGTCCAAGAGAACTGCAAGCAGCAGGCAGAAATCAGATGCTGTTCTCCTGCCTCATTTTTCCCTTGTTCTTTTTATACAAGCAAATTTATACCTTAGCAGACTAGACTTTCCATTCACCAGTTCTTTCATTTTCAGAGTTCAATCTGAAGAGAACTGAGTAATACCCAAACAGACCCAGCCTTCTCCACTGCCCTTCCAAAGATGGGTAGTTGTATATCATCTTCACAGTCAAATTCACTCAGGTTCATTCCCAGGCGTTGTGTTCCTGTGTTCCTGTGGTGTAATCTGATTGACAGCATCTCTCTCCCTGCCCCTCTGTGACAGATTGAGTTATGTACAGACACTTCAACATGTTCTTAACTTTGGTCCATATCCCTTTGGATGTGAACCCATTGTAAACAGGAACTCTTGAATATGTTACTTTAGTTAAGGTGTGGCCCAACTGAATGAGGTTGGACTTTAATCCAAATTACTGCAGTCCTTTATAGGTAGAAGAAAATCATACAGCGTGAGAAAGCCACTGGGAGGCAGTAGATGCCAGAAGTCAAGGTTATCAGGAAGACAAGGAAAGGACATCATCATGTGATAGGAAGGCCAAGAAACTCATATAGTGACTTATTGAGTAAGTTCTTTACCTAAATTCATCTCATTGTTATTCAGTTTTCCCTGAAAAAAATCTGGGAGCCTTGTCCTAGAGCTCAAGTTCATACTCTGCTCCATTAGGAAAAATCTCCAATTGTGTGATGTGTTAGAAATATTTTTTCCAATTTCTGCAACACAAGCAATTGAGCCAAACTGAATTTGGTATTTGGACCATGATAACAACTCTTTTCCTGAATCCAGGGGAAAAAATGTAATGTCCTTTGTTTGAAACTTACTGTTGCAGCAAAGTCTCTGCTTCAAACTAGGCATCCGTTTACACTCTATCAGTAGCTATTCTAAGGTATTTGTACCTTCCTTTCTCTCACTATCTTATCTTACTCTGAATAAACTTATGATCAACCTTTGGCTCTCAAAATAAAGATTTAAGCATTTAAGGAATATTCTTAAGGTGCTAATAACTAAAGTAAATTATTTCCAACTAGTCTACAGACTAAGGCAAGAGATTCTACATTTATTGATTTCTAACATTTCATTCTTAAATTATTATTTTCAAGATGATTTATTCCCTAACAATTCAACTTTGCAAGGTAAAAAATTCATTTCAACTGGGTGCTGCCTTTACTCAATCCTTATACACAATTCAGATTCTTATCAGGAAATAGAAATTATTCTAGGTATCCATATTAGTTTTCCATTGCTGCATAAAAAATTTAGGGGTTCAAAGCAAGACCCACTTATTAGCTCACAATTCTGTAAGTCAGAAATCTGAACAGGCTTGATTGAAGTTTATGCTTAAAGTTTCACAAGTCAAAATTCAAGGTATTGGCACAGCTGGGTTCCTAGCTGGGCGCTCTGAGGAAGATTCCACCTCCAAACTCATTCAAATTCTTTGCAGATCACCTTCTTAACGAAGTCCTTTGAATCACAAAAGTGTTTAAGTTTGAGGAGGTCCCATTTACTCATGTTTTCTTTCATTATTTGTGCTTTTGTTGTAAGGTTTAAGAAAGCACCACCTACCACCAGGTCTTAAAGATGCTTTCCTACATTTTCTCCTAGGAGCTTTATGGGTCTAGCTTTTATAGCTAGGTCTTTGATCCTTTTTGAGTTAATTATTGCTTAAGGTGTGTGATAGGGATCCTCTTTCCTTTTTTTGGCTATGGATATCCAGCTCTCCCAGCACCATTTTTTGAATAGACTGTTTTGGACCAGCTGGGTAAGTTTGACAGGCTTGTTGAAAATCACTTGACCATAGATGTGAGTGTCTGTTTTGAACCATCAATTTGGTTCCATTGGTCTATGTGTCTGTCTTCATGCCAGCACCATGCTGGTTTTTACCACTGTAGCTAGGTAATATGATTTAAAGTCTGAAAATGAGAGTCCTCCAATTTCACTTATCCTTTTTAAGATGTTTCTGGTTATTTGGGGCCCCTTACCCTTCCAAATAAATTTGATAATTTTGTTTTCCATTTGCTTAAAAACTGCTGGTGGAATTTTTATTGGGATTGCATTGAATCTGTATATCAATTTGGGTAGAATTGACATTTTAATATTGTCTTCCAATCCATGAGCATGGAATGTTCTTCCAATTATTTAGGTCTTTTTTTCTTTTAGCAATGCACTGAGTTTTCTGCATATAAGTTCTTTACATCCCTGCTTAGATTTATTCCTAAATATTTGATTATTTTAGTCTCTATTTCCTCAGTTTGCTCAGTACTAGTGTATAGGAACAACACTGATTTTTGGCATATTCATCTTGTATCCTGACATGCTGCTAAAATTGCTAATTAGCTCTAGCAGCTTTGTTGTAGATTTTGGGGAACTATCTAGGTATAGGATCATATCATCTGTGAATAACAAAAGTTTTACTTCTTCCTTTTTGATTTGGATGTTTTTGATTTCTTTTTCTTGCCTGATTGCTCTAGCTAGAATCTCTAGCAGTATATTGAACAACAGTGGCAAGAGTCGTCATCCTTGTCTTGTCCCTGATCTCAACAGGAAAGCTTTCATTCTTTCACCATTGAGAACAATATTAGCTGTGGGTTTTTCATATATGGCCTTTATCATGTTGAGAAAGTTTCCTTCAATTCCTATTTTTGTAGTATTTTTATCAAGAAAGGATGCTGAATTTTGTCAAATGCCTTTTCTGCACCAATAGATAAGATCATGTGATTTTTCTTCTTTGATTTATTAATGTGGTGCATTATGCTGATTGATTTTCTTGCGTTGAACCACCCTTGTATACCTGGTATAAAACCCACTTGATCATGATGAGTAATCCTTTTAATGTTTTGTTGGACTTGATTAGCAAGTATTTTGTTGAGGATTTTTACATCTGTATTTATTAAGGAAATGGGGTCTATAATTTTCATTTTTTGTGATATTTTTGTCTGGCTTTGATATTAGGGTGATATTGGCCTCATAGAATGAGTTTGGTAGTGTTCCTTCTTGGTCAATTTTTTTTGGAAGAGCTTGAGTAAGATTGGTATTAAATCTTCTTTGAATGCTTGGTAGAACTCACCTGTGAAACCATCTGGTCCTGAACTTTTCATTTTGGAGAGATATTTGATGACTCTTTACTTGTGATTCTTCTGTTGAGGTCATCTATTTTTTCTAGGGTCAGTGTAGGTTTTCGTACAGTCCTAGGAATTTTTCTATTTCATCTATGTTGTCTAATTTGTTGGACTATAGTTGTTCATAGTATCCTTTTATGATCTCTTTTATTTCTGTGGGGTCATTAGTAATGTCCCTGCTTTCATTTTTTATTTCATTTATTTGCATCTTTTCTCTTTTTTGTTTTGTCAGTCTAGCTACGGATTTGTCAATTTTGTTAATCTCCTCAAAGAACCAATTTTTGGTTTTGTTAATTCTATTTTTTTTTTTGTTCTCAATTTCATTTATTTCTGCTTTGATCTTTGTTACTTCATTCCATCTACTTGTTTTGGAAATACTTTGCTGTTCTTTTCCTAGTTCCTCCAGCTGTGTAGTTAGGTCATTGATTTTAGCTTTGTCTTCTTTTTCAATGTAAACCCTGAGGGCTACAAATTTCCCTCTAGACAATTTTTTTTTGTGTTTTATCACTAAGTCAAAAATTATTATTATTATTATTATTATTTTTTAAAGATTTATTTATTT
>JAQZBX010033874.1:0-25212 GCA_029593785.1 Cabassous unicinctus
TATTTTTTTATATTCTTTATCCTTTTCTCTACACTTGGATACCTTACCTGGGGAGGACAGAGAGCAGGTTATTAATTGGTAACCACTGGCAGCCTGAGATGCTTCCTAGTACACTTAGAGGGAAGCCTGTTTTATCTGGCCTTTTTTCCCCTTCATTTTTCTCTTTTTTCCTCCTAGTTTCTTTCTTTCTTTAAAATTTTAATTTTTCCCTCTTCTGTTGCTTTTCTTTATTCCACCTTCTCGTTTGGTCTTCATTTTCTTTCTTCTCATCTCATCTTTCTGGTATTTTATTTTATTTTATTTTTTCCTGTTTCTTTCTTCTTTATTCCACCTTTTTTTATTCTCACTCCATTTAGTTTTCATGATATTTCACTTTTATGACTTATTTTCTTTCTTCCTGGTTCTTTTTAAAAATAAGTAATAAAGCAAAAAATCTTAAAAATTATCCTTTTCCATCTTTTAAAATTTTCTTTAAAATAAGAAATAAAAGTGAAAAATCATAAAAAGTATCTTTTTCAAACTTTTTAAAAATTCTTCATCTCTTCTTTCCTCTCTTTTCTATGTTCTTAATAATTTTGGTGAGAAACATGGAAAACTACAAGGATATAGAATAATTGGAACCCAGTGTCAAAAGAGGAAACTTAACACAAAATAAAATGAAATAAAATCAGAGTAGAAAGAGAAGCTATCCAACAGAATATGCTCCCCAAGATAACCAGATGCCTAGATATGCAAAAAATTACCAGTCCTACTAAAAATCAGAAAGACATGGCCCAGTCTAATGAACAACAACAACAACAACAACCAAAAAAACAGAATGTGGAATAGCCAAACAAGGAAGTCCAAACAAACATCATGAATCAACGTAATGAAGTGAAGGTAGAGATAAAGGGTATTAAAAAGACAATAAGTTTACATAGAGAAGAAATCATAAACATACATAAAAAGATAACAGATCTGATGGTGATGAAAGGCACAATGCAAGAAAATAAAAATACAGTGGAAGCACATAACATTAGACTTGAACAGGCAGAGGAAAGAGTTAGTGACATTGAAGATAGAACACCTGAACTCACACAGGTACTATAACAGATAGATAAAAAGATAGAAAAAAAATAAGCAGGGACTTAGGAAACTGAATGACAATGTCAAACACATAAACATATGCATTATAGGCATACAAGAAGAAAATGAGGTGTGGAAGGGGACAAAAGAAATGTTAGAGGAAATAATGGCTGAAATTTTACCAACTATTTTGAGGACATGGATATTCATGTCCAGAAAGTACAGCACACAGTATAAATCTGAACAGGCCTACCCCAATATATATACTTATCAAATTGCCAAATGTTCAAGACAAAGAGAGAATACTGAAAGCAGCAGGAGAAAAGAGATCCAATATACACAAGGGACCTTGATTAGATTAAGCACTGATTTCTCATATGAACCCATGGAGGCAAGAAGGCAGTGATATGACATAGTTAAGGTGCTAAAAGAAAGAAAAAAAAAAACTGCCAGTCAAGAATTCTTTATCCAGCAAAGCTGGTATTCAAAAGTGAGGGAGAGTTCAAAAAATTCACAAATGAACAGATAAGAGAGTTTGTCAACAAGAAACCTGTCATTCAAGAAATACTAAAGGGAGTTCTGCAGGTTGAATGGAAAAAAGAGGAGAGGGAGGGTTGGAGGAGAGTGTAGCAAGGAAGAATATTCATAAGAAAAACTAAAAAGATCTAAAGAAAAATAAAAACAAAATTGGGCATACATAAACCTAAAGAAAAAATGGCTAATATAATTACTGGCTTGACAGTAATAACATTGAATGCTAGTGGATTAAACTATCCAAACAAATGACACAGATTGACATAATGGGTAAGGAAATATGACCCATCTATATGCTGTCTAAAAGAAACTCACCTTATACCCAGGGAAACAAAGAGATTGCAATTGAAAAGCTGGAAAATGATTTTACATGTCAAAAATAACCAAAAAAGGGCAGGAGTAGTTATACTAATATCAGAAAAATAGACTTTAAATGCAGAAATATTTTAAGAGACAAAAAAGACATTGTATATTAATAAAAAGGGGTAATCCATCAAGAAGAAAGAACAATAATAATCATTTATGCACCTAACCAGACTGCCCCAAATCACATGAGGCAAACTTTGGAAAAATTAAGTGAAGAAATAAATGCCTCTATAATTATAGTGGGAGAGTTTAATACACCATTATCACCATTTGACAGAACATCTCTACAGAGGATTAATAAAGAAACAGAGAGGTTGAATAATATGTTAGAGGATCTAGACCTAAAAGTCATATACAGAACATTACTCCCAAATACAGCAACATCTACATTCTTCTTGAGTGCACATGGATCATTCTCCAGGATAGACCACATGCTAGGTCACAGAACAGCCTCAACAAATTCAGAAAACTGAAATTATACAAATTAATTTCTCTGACCACAAAAGAATGAATCTTGAAATTAATAAGCGTCAGAGTACCAGAATACGCACAAAGATATGGAAGTAAAACAATACATTCTTAGACAATCAATGGGTCAAGGAGGAAACTGTAAAAGAAATCAGTAACTACCTTGAAATGAATTAAAATGAGAACACAGCATATCAAAAACTATGGGATGCAGCAAAAGCAGTGATGAGAGGGAAATTTACAGTCATAAATGACTATATTGAAAAAGGAACTGCACACACCTTGAGGAACTAGAAAAAGAAACTAATCCCAAAGAATCAGAAAGAAGGAAATAACAAAGATGAGAGGATAATTACATGAACTTGAGGGAAAAAAAAACTAGAAAAATTTATCAAAACCAAAGGATGGTTCTTTTAGAAGATTAATAAAATTAACAAACCTTTAGCTAGACTAATAAAGAAAACAGAGAGAAGATGCAAATAAATAAAATAACAAATGAGAGAGGGAATATCACCACCGATCCCGCAGAAGAGTATCATAATAGGATACTTTGAAAAATTGTATGCCATCAAGATGGAAAACTGAAATGAAGTGGAAAAATTTCTAGAAACACACAAGCAGCCTACATTGACAAAAGAAGAAATTGATGAACTCAAAAGACCAATCACAAGTAATGAGATTGTATTAGTCATCAAAAACCTCCCAACTCAGAAAATCCAGGACTGGATGGCTTGACAGGTGAATTCTACCAATCATTCCAGAAACAACTAACACCAATCTTGCTTAAACTCTTCCACAAAATAGAATTGGAGGGAACAATGCTTAACTCATTTTATGATGCCCATAACACCCTAATACCAAAGCCACATAAAGACAACACAAGAAAAAAAAATTACAATCCAATCTCTAACCTGGATGCTAAACTCTTCAACAAATTTCTTGCTAATCATACTCAGTAACAGATCAAATGAAATATACACTGTGATCAAGTGGGTTTCACCCCAGGTATACAAGGATGGTTCAATGTAAAAGAAAATCAATGTAATATGCCACATTAACAAATGCACAGAAAAAAATCACATGAACATCTCACACCTAATAAAATATTGATTAGACTACATCATGTTGATTTTCTGCCTCCTGGATGGGTGTGATATAAACCCAGTGACAAAGAGAGGCAGACAGATGCAGAGACACAGGAAATTGAAGGTAGCCACCATCGTTGATCCTGCCATGTAAGAGTGGTTGCCCACAGTTGAGCTGCAAAGAGAGAAGCCCCTGAGAGGCTCAAAGAGTGGAGGCCCAGAGAGAGAGAGAGAAAAAAGAAGCCTGTTAAAAAACAAGCAATGTGCCAGGTTTGTCTACAGCCACAGAAAGACAGAGAACTCTGCTCAGAACAGCAGCCAACTAGCTTTGCCATGTGGTAGCTGAATTTGGTGAGAAAGCACCTCTTATGGTGCCCTGATATGGACTTCTCTTGGACTGGGAACTGTAAGCATTTACCCCAAGTAAATCTCTCTTATAAAAGCCAACCCATTTCTGGTACTTTGCTTTGGCTGCCTTTTGGCAAAGTAACACACTACTCTAAAACTTATTATAATTCACATCATACAAGGCCAACTTTTTAGTTTAAGCCTCTTTTTCAACCTCAAATTATCATTATTGATATTTTATCTACATTTTTATCATATGAGTGCACTTGTATTTTTAAATTTTAAGTAATATTGTGTTTTATAAAATATTTCTTATTTCTTTAAACATTTCCTTTTGTTGGACACCTGCACCAATAACACCTATTATTTAGAATTATTAAACCTGCTACGTGTATTTTCGAACAAGTTTCTTTTCAATTATGCACTCAGTTCTCCTGGGTACAAATGAAGATTGAACCCACTGGTTCATAGCATATGTGAAATTTAATGCACACAAAACCTTGTCAAATGTTGCAGCATTTGTGAAAAATGATATAAATAAAGTGCATGAAAAGTTAGGTTGTGTAAAGTCATCACTATAATTTTTTGTTGCCAGATTTGTTACATTGTAAATAATGGAGCTGTGTAGTAGAATATCATTGTGGTTTTAGTTACCCTTTCCATTGAGGATATGCCAAGACACATGACATAAATATCCCTTAAAAAAGACTCCATAAATTTAAAAGTATTAATTTAAAAAGTATGTTCTCATCAAAATTGATTAAATTTTATTTCAACAACAATCTAAATTTTGGGAAATAAACAGCAAACTCAATCTGTGAATCAAAAAGAAATTACAAGGAAATATTTTAAAATATTTTACATTGAGGGAGAGTGAAAATACAAAGCATAGAAAATAGGGTAGGGCATTGAGAGAAGTTTAACACTGTAAGTCCTTTTACTAGAAAAAGAGAAAGGTCTACAGACAAAGACCTACATTTTCAATTCCAGAAGGGAGGAAAAATAGAGTAAAGTGACCTTCCAGTAAGTAGAAGGAAGAAAGAAAATAATAAAGAAAACATTAATATAAAGAATACAGTAACAAAAGAAAAAGTGACTAAAGTAAAAAGGTTAAAATGGTTTCACTGAAAAGACCAACCTGATTTAATCCTACCTAGATATATCAGAAATAAAACATAGCAAACCAAATACTAATATCAGGAATTCAATAGGGATTTACTGGTAGAGACTACACCTAGTAAATATGAATGAAAGGAGAACAAATAAAATTAATTGCTAATTTTAAAATTTGAGTTTGAATGAAAATTAGATATTAAGAAAATATGTGTACTGCCCATGAGCTTGATAGCTTTTCAATACTTAAAGACTTTACTGGTAGAAATACTAGTGATGTTAATAAAAGTGATTTACTTTGTTCTTGTAATTTGAAATATATCATATTTAAAAGATCAGCATCAATCTTTGAACCAATATTTTCCAGATAAGTAAAAACAACAATAGCAACAGTCAAGTGCCTAAATAGTTTAATTGATTTAAATTCAACAGATTATGGAATTTCATGAATATATCTTCCAACTGTATATTGAAAATATTCTATAAGAAATTAGCACTTGCTGAATATTCATGTATAATATTAAGAATATTAGTGTTCATCTAATATAACTTCCATATTCTACTAATATGTCTGTGTGAGGGCATTTTATCTTCATATTCTTCTGCCAAAAACAGAGGTTGCAACAGGATAAATGAAGAAATAAATATGAAGATTCAACTGTCTCTCCATATGCCAGGATAATTCGATTTTTCACAACTGTGAAAACAATTGTGAAACCAAACTGTAAAACAATGTTTCTCTTCTTATGGATTCATTATTTTTAACAAATTAAATAACCATAAATATATCAATTTTAATTTCTAAAAAGGTAGTTTTCAATAGATATAAGCCTTTTAATTATAATACCTGTAGTTTCTTTGATAATTTTATAAAGTGTTAAGTATAACAGAAAATTAAAAAGTGGGAAAAGATAATTTATGTATATTCTATCCATTTCTATATATATTCAGGAATCTGAGATAATATATTCTGTATGTATTGTGTCTACTACTATCCTCTTCTGAGATCTACATTACCATGAAAATAAAAATACTATGGCATTAGTAAATGCCTCTTAATTATTTTTCCTCATATTCATCTCAATATGACAAATCTGCCCAGTTCTGTATATTTTGATTCATTCTGTCTTATCCTTGTTATATTGGGGGCAATTTGCATCCTTTATCAACCTGAGTTTTGGTATTTGTCCCAAAATACACATACAGAAAATGAATTCATAGGGTTATGATGATGGTAGATAAATAGCTTCTGGGGTAATTGAAACCATTGCCAAACACTCCTGATAATTTGAAGTAAAAAATTTCCTTTTCTGAATCAAGGGGTATTTGCTTCTATAGATTTTACTTCTTTTCTCTATGCAACAAACTTTTCCTGCTTATTTTTGAGGATTGTGTTGACATACTGTAGGGGTTCATAATGACTTTGTATTTTTAAGTCGTTATTTCTTAGATTTTTCTCTAGTGTCCCCAGTATTCTGATTATCTCAAGAATGGTAACTATTACTAAGAATATTCATGACAAATTGATTGCTCTCCTATAAACTGCTTTTGAGGGTTAGTATCAAGTATTCAGAAGGATGCCAAATATTAGAGCTCATTTCCCATTTGCCGGGAAATTTCCTGATTTCTTGTGGTGAATAAAAGCACGATCTATGCATGACTTCTTTTTCCTTTTACTTCCTCTCCTTTCAAAATATCTTCTAAATCAGAACTCTCAATTCGGTTCCATTGGTCAGTATGTGTATCCTTGTGCCAATACCATGCAGTTTTTACCACTGTAGCTTTGTAGTATGTTTTAAAGTCAGGTAGTGTGATACCTCCAACTTCATTTTTCTTTTTCAATATGTCTTTGGCATTTTGGGCCCCATACCGACCCAAATAAATTTTATAGTTAGTTTTTCCAATTCATTAAAAAATACAGTGTTGATTTTTATTGGGATTGCATTAAATTTGTGGTGGTATCCAGCTGCAGGCAGGATAGCCCCATTCATCTTCCCTATGGGATATAAGCCCCTTCTCAATTGGAGATGGAGTGGACATCACCATCCCCAACTCCTCAGCATGGGGGAAAGAGATATGTACTAGAGTGGTCTTATTGGTATTCTACTATAGACATATGGTGATTCAAGTAATGGAAGAAATTACAGCATTGATGTGGAGCCAGTGGCCACTGGAGGCTCTGGAGGGCAGGGAGAGGGAAAATCAGTTGTAATACCGGGGCTTTTTCAGGACTTGGGACTTATCCTAGTGACATTGCAATGACAGATACAGGCTATTTAATATCATCATATATCATGTAGAACTGTGTGGGACAGAATGTGGTCTTACAATGCAAACTATGGTCCATGCTTCATGGCAAAGCCCCGGGATGTGTTTACCAATTGCGATTAATGTGCCACACTAATAAAGGATGTTTATGTGGGAGGTTGTGGGAGTTGTGAGATGTGGGGCATATGGAAATCCTTATATTTTTTTTATGTAACATTAATGTAATCTATGTATCTTAAAATAAATAAATAAATAAAAATTAAATTAAAAAAACCAAATTCTAAAATGTAATCCATTGTTCTATAATTTATTAGGTATTGGCCATTTGTTTTTTCTATTTATGTTGCTGATTTTAAACAATATATTATTTTCCTTCATAACATAATTTTAATTTAAAAGTTTAGAAATATATTCTATTAAGGCTTAATATAATTTTATGTATAAATTATGCTTTAAACAAATTATATTAATAGGCAGGTATAAAATTGAAAATATATTGAAATTCTAAGGAACTAGGAAACATCTTTGAATACTTCTGCTTTTTTTCTTTTACAAAAAATATTTTTATCCAGTTTACTGCTACAAAACACTATTGCATTTAAATAATTTCCAGAGTTTATCCACAGAAACCTAACCAACCAATATTTGAAGAGAAAACTTGACTCTGAGGCTAAATCAGTATTTCTCTAGGGTGGGTCAGAAGCATGACTGACATACGTACTTCTTAAAGAATACCTGTGTTTATAAAATACAGATTTAAAAGTGTTCACATGATTTAGGATAATGTAACTCTCTCTACGAAGTGATTACTTGCATTTTAAAGAAGATAAGGGTAATACACTGGATTTTCTGAAGTCTGTGAAGCGTGCAAAAGAAAGATTCATGTTACAGAAGATAAATTTTTTTCTTCATTTCTCAAGAATATGTGTGCGTATTAATTCATGTGATTCTTTAATAAAAACTAAATTAAAAAGTTACTGATACAGCTGGATGTCTTCAGATCATAGTTTACTTTGTTAATCATGCCCCATAATCTAAATATATATTACTAATATACTCCTAATAAAGATGGAATGTTTTTGATTCTTGCATTTATTATAGGCAATTAGTTTTAAAAAATGGACATGAGGAGATATGTATCAAAAGATCTAAAATATGATATACAAAATTTCTTAGAAATTGAATTAGCGTAAGTACTATGAATGAAACATTATGAGCTAGATCATAAAGAAAATTTGAGAAAACTACAATCATAAGCAAGTTTCAAATATCTTTCATGAAAACTAATCCTCACAAGGAAAAGTAGTCATTGAAAGAGCAAAAGAAATGGGATATCCAGTGTAGATTTTTTAGGAACAATTTCTAAGGTTTGCAGGATATTAAGTACCACTTATGATCTATCCATATTTTAATACACTATTAGAATTGGAATCTTACTAATTATGTTTTCCATGCTTAAATTGTGAAAGAAATAGCTTCTAAACATCACTGGGGTAATAAGAGGCAGATGTAAATCCTGAATCTCACTTTTGCCTAACCTCATTTATTTAATAATCACGATACTATGTGAACGGTAAGATGTAAAATAACTTTAGCATAGGGTTAGTTGAAAATTAGTACAGGTGAAGGAGAAAAATGCAATAGGAAGACCTAGAGAATAGGAGATTTCTCAGGATCAATATCAATATATAGTTTGGATAAAGCAAATTAAAAAATTATTAGGAAGTCTGGTATGGTCCAATAGCCTTCATTTAGGTCCATAATTTATCACTGGCTATTGATATGATATTTAATAAAATACTCTGCTTAAAGTATTTTCTCCATAATAACAAGGATATGAGGAGAAAACATGCATATTTGATAAGATTATTCTAGAAAACCATTTGCATGAAATATTGTACTATGACACTAGAAATTTATTAGAATATAACTAAAACAAGGAAATAAACATTTCATTGTTTTTTCACAGAAAATATTAACAAACGTTTTACAATATTTAAGACAAACTATTTATGCATAAAGATTTATATATTGAAATTTAAAACTCTAATATTTTATAGTCATAACACCTCTAATTCATAGTTGCCAAATTATGAAAAATAAATGGTACTGAAATAAGACCCCCCCAAGTGAATTTGTTTTATAATTGAAATGATGAGTAAGAATGAAAGAAGACTTCTTCATAATTTGGAATACTTCAAGACAAGCTCAAGTAAAATAATTGTAATTAAAATAGTTATTTTCAATGAAGAGACTTTAGCATAAACTAAAATAGATCATAGTTAAGATATCTGGAAAGAATGTTAGCTCTTTAAATATTGGAATACATACAGAGCAGAGAGTACATTGATGTCTTGGGGAGATAGTCAGGTGACATGCTTTCCTTAACTAATGTATGCAATGGAGAAGGTGAAGTAGAGTGACAGAAAGGGAACTTTGGTTATAGAAGGCAAAGGAAATGAGAATCCATTTGATTCTGAATCAGTGACTCATTTTACAGACTATGGGACAAAGGAGGAAAGAAAGTGTTCACATTAATATCTCAGAAAACAGCTGAAATGGAGCGCTGGGGAGGCATAATGTCTTGTTTCAATTGGATTAAAGTCTTTCTGAGAAAACCCTCAGAACCATTTATGAACTTTGTACAGAAACAGTGCCTACACTGCTGGCCAAAAAGGGAAGACATCAAGTCATTCTCGTTCCATGGCCCAAAAATGAAACAGCAATAATTAGATTGTTCAAACAAATATGCTGATAATGAGGATCACTTACAGAGCATGCCTGTGACAGCTATTTGATACTGAAGAAAAAAAAAAACAATTGCTGAGTATGTCCAGGCAGAGTTTGAAAAAATATTTAGAGAAATAGTGTAAGTATGATTCAATAACTGAAAGATCAGTGTGTCTGTATTTCACTTAAAATTCATTCATGTGCTGATATTCTCTGATCCTATGATTATTGAAATTAATATATATCATCAGAGTTAGGAAAGAAAATGAAAAGAGAAGTATGTGCATTCATAAACATCAGAATATTTACTTTTGTGCATCGCTTCTATACCACAATTCTTCTTTGAAGCCATTTATTGATACCAACAGTGGCATTTTATTTGTTAGTGATGTACATTGTCTCACACTGGTTGCTACCAGCACCTTATCATTTCATTTAATTTGACTGCAGGATATCATAAGACCTAGAAAACCCCACCATCTTCATGGAAATCTTCCACATGGATATTTCAATTTCTCGGTGGGTCCAAGTTTTGAAAGGTCTACTGTTATTAGTGTTTTATCTGAAGGCACTGACTGGAAATCTTCTGTTATTGTCATTGTAACCGATCCACAGCTACACTCTCCAATGTCCTTCTTTATATGCAATTTATCCCTCATAGATCTTGGAATTTCAGTTACAGTTCCCAAACCATATATGATTGTATTGAGTTAATATGTTCTGCCTTTATGTTTATGTCACATATTAATATATTTTCAATGGTACTTTGGATGTGTTCTTTGGAAGCACCTAACAAAGTTTTAACCAGCAATAACCCTCAGCTTGCAATTTTCATTTTGTTGGTAACGTCTGTTTTGATTGATGTTTGTGTTCTGATAGCAAATAATGCATCTCTTAAAAATCTCCTCACAGTCATGTTCTACTTCATGGTGTGCCCGTTTATAAACCCCATCATCTATAACCTGTAGTTCAGGCAGATTGGCATTGCTCTAGGAAGAACATTCTATAGATGTTTTGAGTTTCGTTGCAAGGATTTCGGATTTTCAAAAAAATTTTAACCAAAATCTGAGAGAAGTTTAATTTATACTTGACATGTGTTCTTAAGTTTGAATTTCTTCTTGTAAATGTCTACTGTTTAGTTGTTTGTATATTTTGCATTATACACACATGTGGTAGAAAGTAGAAATACCTCTGTTCCTTAGAAGTTTATATTCAATACTATAAGTGAATAATTCATGTAACCTTCTTAAAAATAATTCCCACATTGCTAAAATATTTGGGGAAATGGATGGGATTATTTTGAGCAAAAACAAGAATAATATCATATGGAGATGGCTACATCTTTTGTATCAATATTTTTTGTATCAATGCTTAGTTATGACTTTGAGAAGATTTCAAGGTATTGGATACATCCAAACTTGAAGAGTGTTTTGAGTGTGTGGGCTTAGAGAAACATGTTGTTTAAATTGCTTTTGTTGAATTCAGTTTAATAGAGTATCTTGATGGAGTAATAAAGCAAATAGAACTGAGACACAACTACTGAATGAAGAGAATATTAGGCTATAGCACTGAAATCTAACTTTAAACTTATGTTATTTCCTGATGAATTTTTACTAGAATTTTTAAAAATTTTAATCACCAATGTTATTTCTATCTCAGCAGTAGGAAAACATATATTCCTGTATATTTTCAATTTTAATTTTATTTCTATATTATGAACATATTCTTCAAATCCCTTAAAACATTCTTTGTGATTTTAAGGCTTGAAAACATGCAGATCTTATATAATTTCTCTTAGCTCTTTTCAGTATTAGATTTATTTTCCTCATGGCAAAATACAGATTCACAATCATCCTTTATCTCTTTTAGTGTATTAACTAGTGATTATAAAATATCCCTCTGTTAATTAATTTTCTCATTAAATTTGGAGTTATTTAAAATGTTTCTCTTATTCAAAATCTTGATTTCTTCCAATGCTGTGTAATCCTGAGATGTCTCTTCAAAACCCTGAATAAGCTAATTGAAAGTTACTTATATTGTCTGTACCCAGGAGCTATTTGTGTGATGAGCCTTTTTTAAAAAATGCTGTGTGTGTGTAGCTGGCAAGTATTCATTATTTGTGGGTGGCTTCTCAGTGTCACTTTGCAGGACACATTCTGCTCAGCCTTCAATCCACAAAAGCTGTGCATGTTTTCCCCTGAAAAAATTTCAGTTTCTATTTCAATAAAGAATCACTCTCAGATATTTTATTCCTCACTGCCTGCTAGGTGTTTTTGTGTTAAAACAGGATGAAGCAAAGATAGTTGATATTTCTTTAAGCAAAATCTTAATCAATGTATCAGGTATCAATTTGATATGTTCTTTCCCTCTCCCATAGGCTCCATATTTCTGAATTTTATGATGTCAAAAAATTCTTCTTTCTGCTTCCATAAATCTTATCACCTAAATCTTCCTTTCCCATTCATTATCTTCTGTTTTTCATTAGCTGTCTTCTAAATTGTATGAAGATCAATTCCAGTGACCCTTCCCATTGTCTTCATTTCAGATGATGATAATTTTTAAAAAATTTCGTTATTGCTGTTTAGATGGTTTCTTAATCAGATAAAATCAAGAGATAAGTGCATTTATCTTGGAATAAAACTGTACAGAAGATCTTAAGGGAAGATATAAAGTGAAGATGCTATCATTTCTTACCAAATACAGTGATTTTTAAATCTGGAATACATATTTTAAAATATGGATGGGATGTGGTTAGAATTCATTCATTTGATCCTCAGAGCAACTCTGATGCTAATGCTGAGATCTCCAGAGCATTTTATACTTGTCCTGAAAGCTTTAATTTCAAATTCTTGCCCACATTAACATTTTACATTCATGGTTCCCAGCTTACTAGATCTCTGTGCCACAGATTAGAAACATCACTGCAACACCCCAGCTAGAAACTAGGAAAGGTAGAATTTCAATTAGTTATGGCAGAAAGTGCAAAATCCTCTGGTGAATTAATGGATTGTAAAACTCTGTCACAAGGTCATCTCTGGTCCCACAGTCAGGTTTTATTCTAAAAAAGCATAAGACCAATGAACAATTATAATACATAGGAGAGAAAATTGTAATAGAATTCTTGGAAATATGAAATGATGGAGTGAGACATTTTTAAAAGGATGAAATAAAACATTTAGCAGTAACAATATTTCTCTTTTCTTATAGGTAACTAAATTTTGACTGTAAATTCTGCATTAACTTATGACTCATTGTCTCAGTTGTCAACAATAGCAAAATGCCTCTTGCTCATAATACCCACCCATTATATATTGACCTTACAAATATTTACTTTTTATAGAGCATGCTTGGGTTCATTTGTACTATTCTTAATATTTTAGTCCTCTAAAGTCCCTGACCAGCAGCTGGGGCACAAGATTATCACCTGCTTTCCCAGAGTTCCAGTACCAACTGCATTTAATAATGGCATGTTTTTCTTTCTAAAAACTATTTAGTGAGATTTTTAGGGACTATTTTTCTCTGTGCCTGTTAAAGGATGTGCTTTCGAATGTAAAAGCTTAATTTTATAAAATTGACGGATTTTTCTAGAGTAAAATTGTATATGCTTTCAGTAATGAGGAATTCTGAGAATGCTGGCTGTTACTTGTTGCCCTTGTGTTCTTCCACATTTCTAAGCTTTTCTAAAAATTGTTATAACATATAATATACAATCTTGCAGTATCTACTTACCCCTTAGCAAAGGATTGGTAATGTTTTGGGGGAGATACAAGGACTCAAGGACAAACTTAATATGAGCTAATTGTAATAAAATCATATATGAATTAGAATTAAAGTTAATGATTAATTATTTAGCTTTTATATAGGGATTTTTCTGAAGTTTTTAAAATGAATAATCTTTTCTAAGTCATTGTTCCCTTCCTTTTATGTGTCCGTGTTTCAGAAAATAGTTAATTCCTCTGCTTCCACTCCAGGTGTAATAAAATATGATTCGTGAAGTATGATTTAAGTCTTACAGAAAGAAAACTAATGAGGCCCGCCTCCACTATACTACCCGCAGCGCTGCTCCTCTGCCTGGCCTGGGCCCCCTCGTGCTCCAGGGTACACCTAAGTCGAGGCCGCTGCTGCCTCGGCCCCCGCCGCCTGCCCGGGACAGATGTCGTTCACCTTGGCCTCACCCACGCAGGTGGTCTTCAACGGCACCAACGTCCGGTAGGTGGACATGCCCACGCAGACGGGGGCCTTGGGCCTCCTGGCCGCCCACGTGTCCACCACACTGCAGATCCTGCGGCCGGGGCTGCTTGTTGTTCACGCCGAGGACGGCACCACAACCCAGGGATCCTTCAGCAGCCGCCCCCTCATGATGAATGCCGAATCTCCAGTGCAACTATTGGCCCAAGAGACTGTGACACTGGACATGTGGGACCTGGGGGTGGCGAAGGCAAACTTGGAGAAGGAACAGTCGGGGCTGCAAGGGCGGGCGATGAGGCTTTGTGGGCAGGATTCCAAATTCGCATCTAGGCCAGCGAGGCCCTGGTGAAAGCCGTGGAGTAGCTGAGCTGGACGCCGAGACCTCCAGGCCTCAGAGTCACCTGCACGTAAGTGCCCGGCCTGTGCCTCCCATTAAAGAGCAGCTAGTCCGCCCAAAAACAAACAAACAAAAACCGAAAGAAATGGAACCTTAAAAAAATATGCGTTTAGTCTTCCAGTACTCCATTGATAAAAAGATAGTCCATCTAGCTGACTTAGACAATATAAATGGCAAAAGAATGGGCAAGTAAAGCTTCAAGAAATGGATGGTTCTTTGCCATAATCTACTATTTGAAACATGGGTAGATGCTGTTCCATTAATGTAAGTAAAATATCATTTTTCCAAATTGTTTATACAGTTGTCACAGCACCATTTATTGAAAAATACATATTATTGTAATAGTACTACTTTACAATATCTCTGTCTTATATGAGTGTTCCAGTATAAGGGGTTTGTAGCTGTGCCTTTTAGTCTGTTGTCTTGGTGTCTATGTTTATTTCTGCAAGCAAGCCATACAAATTCAAATGAATTTAACATAAAATATATTTTGGAAAATCATATTTAAATTGAAAACATTTTGTTTTCTATATGACCTAAAAGGGTTCACAGAAACCACGTTGAAATTATTGACTTTAAGATATGTATTTATTAAATTAGATATATAATATTTCTATTAAAAAGGCAAATAAAGCTTTGGGGTAATAATTCTATGCAAAATCCAATATTACTACTATATTATTAGATAGAATTATGATTTCATGAGAAATACATACCATATGATATGTTTTTATTAAAAATTGGAATTAATTCAAGAGTTGAATTAGAGTAATAAGCATGTTTTTTTTTTTTCATTAGCTGAAGGAAACGTGCAATATTTTGGTAACAAGTGTGATAAGGTGGAAAGAGGTGGTTGGGCAGTGGATTGGTTGATGGTGCAGTGATGTGATTGGGTTCGATGGTGTTGGACTATGAAGATGAGTAAAGTGGAGGGTTGGATTTGACTATCCATGGAACTGGTGGTAGGTTTGGAAGAAGGAGCAGGTGGACTCTGGGATTGGTGGGTCTCTGGTTAAAACTACAATGGTGGGAGGTTCTGGAAAATATGGCAAGGGAGGGTAACTGGTGCCGGGAGTTGGGAGTGGGGAAGTGTGTGGGATAGGGCACACTTGGGGCATATTTCTGTGGAATATGAAAGAGTTCATCTTGTCATAGTTTGTTATCGCAGTGGTTGGAGACCTACAAAATAAAGAAGAAAATATTTAACTCTCATCCTGGGGATTCCAGCTATGCTTTCTAAGGGCAAGAATCTCTCGAGAATATAGTTAATGCCTAATAAAAGAAAAAAGACCAGTAAGTCAAGCCCTCAATATTGTTGCATGTAACTATAAACCTTATTCTTCAAAAATTGAAACTTAGTGGTTACTATAGGTTCCAAGGAAAGGGGAAGGGGAGAATAGAATAGATGGAACACAGGACAATTTTAGGGCATTGGAATTATTCTGCATGATCTTGCACCAATAGAGACAGGCTATTTAAAATTTTGTCAAAACCTATTAAACTGTACAGTGCGAAATGTGAACCTTAATGTAAACCATTGACAATAGTTAGTAGCAAGGCTTCAATATTTGTACATCAGTTGCAACAAATGTACCATATAAATGTACAATGTAATAGGGGAGATTGGGATGGAGGAGGGTGTTGGATATATGGGAATCCTCTATATTTTCTATGTGACTTATCTGTAACCTAAAACTTCTTTGAAGATAAAGTGAAAAAAATAAGACACTGAGGAAAACTACGGAAGAAATTGTCACTATATATAAAATATAACAGATCTTTCAGTGATCAAAGACACATTCAAAATTGTTTTATTTTACTTTTTAAAATTATTTTTATTTTTACTTTTATTTTTTTTTATGTATTTTATTTTTATTTACTATTCTCATTTTATTTAGGTATTTTTATTTGTTTATTTTTTGCTTTGTTTTTGGGGGGGTTGGGTTGCAGAAGGGTCACAACTGTGGCAGGGAGGGATCACTGATGTGGCTGTGGTGATGGGGGGATGTGTGGGGAAGGGTGCACCTGGACATGCCTCTATATCTTCAAGTGGTCATGGAGTCTTCTCTTAGTGGGTGGAGGCCCACACAATAAACAAAAGAATATTATTACCATGCAACTAGTGATGCATTTGGAAAAAGGCCTTTCCTCCTTTTGGTCAAGGCCTTTTTCCAAATGCATCACTAGTTGCATGGTAATAATGGTAATAATCCCTCAGTGCCAGGGAGGCTTATCTTGGGAGTCATGTCCAATGCTGGGGAGAAGTTAATGTGTTTATAAACTATGTTTGGCCTAGAGAGAGACCACATTTGATCAAGAAGGAGGCTTTCAGGAGGCAAATCTTAAGCAATATATAATACTAGGCTAAGTTTCAATTTCACAAGAAAAGGTTCGTATGTACAACCATCAATATGAAGGGCCTAGAGTAATGCTCTGTCCTCCTTTGCTAGGCACTGCCCTTGCACTCTGAGGATTCTTGCTGCTCTATTTGAGAATGTAGCAGGACTTCACAGGATGGGAATTCAATATTCTTGACCAAAAGGAGGAAATATGAAATACAATTCATTTATTACGGCTAAGAGATTTCAAAGTGAGTCTGGAGGTCATTCCAGAGGTTATGCTTATGCATGTCTCAGCAGGATCTAATTGACTGCCACTGTAAACAGTACCTCAAACAGCAGATCTCCTGATGTCTTTAGAGACATCTAGACATGATAGGCAGGATAGACAATCTCAGAAATTCGGCACCCTGTCAGTGGGCCTTACTTTGGAATATATGCTTCCCAATGTAACAGAGTTAGACTTATTTATAATTTATAATTTCCCTACAAATGACTCTTCTGCCCCTTTTATTTGAACCTGTAACTAACACTTTAATCTCCAGTGTGTTCATATGCCAGTTGCACCCTGAATCTCAGCAGAGTTGCAACACCTACTCTCCATTTCTTTGTACTTGCCCAGGACAAGTATTAATATCAAAAGTATGGTGATAGATAATTCCTATCACCCAGAACAGAAAGTTACCTATAATGCAAGCAGGACAGTTCCATCCATCTCCCCCATGGGATCTAACTCCCCTCTCAGTCAGAAACAGAGTGGGCATCACCATCCCCAAATCCTTAAGATTGAGGAATGAACAAACATATAAGAGGAACGCAACTATGGATTAAAATAGAATTATTATTATTCTAGAAATGAAAGAACTTGTATCATTGATATAAAGGCAGCAGCCACTGAGGTTCTGAGGAAAGTTAGAGGGAAGAAGAAGTATTACAGGGGATATTGTGGGGTAATTGGAATTGTCCTGCATGACATTGTAATGATGGATACAGGCCATTTTACATCTTGTCAAAATCTATAAAACTGTGCAGTGCAAAGAGTAAAACATAATGTAAATAGACCTTACTTAGTAGCAATGCTTCAGTATATTTTCATCAATTGTATGAAATGTACCACACTAATGAAATATTTTGTTATTAGTGAACATTGTGGGAGGGGTAAGCGGAGGGGTATATGGGAATCCCCTATATTTTTTATGTAATAATTATGTAATCTAAAGCTTCTTTAAAAATAAAGAAAAAAATTTAAAAGCTATTTGAAGATCTGTGTGTGCAAGATAGTCTAACTATAAGAATTGAAAATATAATGATATATATTACCTTGAAATTGTACTAGTGTAAGCGCTATGAATAAAATATTTCTTGAGGCAGATAGAAGATCTTTAGGATATTTACAGGCAAAAAGTGTTATGATTACATATTATTGAAATATTTCATTTAAGCAAAATAATCCTCATATAGTAAAAGAAAATTTGAGATATCCAGTGAAGTTTTTACTATGAAAACTTTCTGATATTTAATTGCTGGATAGTAGTAACCACCTATGCTCTATATAAATTTAATATATAATTATATTTCATCTCTTTAAAACTTGATAAAGAATAGGAACCACAATTATGCTATTTTCCACATTTTAAAATTGTTTAACAAACAATTTCTATATATCCCTGAAGCAATTACAACCAGATTAATTAACCCTGAACTCCCTCTTACATCCAAGGCTATTCAATTACCTATCATGTTACACTATGAAAAAGAAGTTGAATGGTAAATTTAGCAGTGGGAAACAAGTATTTCTACAAACTCAGGAGAAAAATGCAATCAGAAATGATGGCTTTTTAGGAAGGAGACTTCTAGTGTTCAATAACAGTGTTTGTTTTTGATAAAGAAAATAAAAACTGCTCTAAGTCTGTTTTGGTCCATCAACATAACCCTTAGGTCAATAGTATCAATTTAATCACTAAGTACTGTTTTTTGTTTGTTTAACTTTACAGCCTTTTTTAAATTAATGAAGTTGCAGATATATGGAAAAATCATATGGAAAATACAGAGATATTTTTCCCTCATACCCCCCCCCCAATATTAACAATTTGCATTAGTGTGGACAATTTGTACATTGTAGAAAGAATATTATTGTACTGTTAGCTATAGTCCATAGTTAATATTAGGGTGCTTTTTGTGATGTAAAGTCCTATGCTGTTGGTTTTTTTAAAAATATTTTTCTTGTAACATATATACAACCTAAAATTTACCCTTTTAACCACAAATACGTAATTCATTAGTATTAATTACATTCACAATGTTGTTCTACCATTGCCACTATCCATTACCAAGCTTTTCCATCACTACAAACAGAAATTCTGTACCCACAAATATTTAATTTTCCTTCCCTAGCCTCAATTCTTCCAAAGTAACCTGTATTAGAGTTTCTGTCTCTGTGTATTTGCTTATTCTAATATCTCAAATCAGGCATATCATACATTATTTGTCCCTTGTGTCTGGTTTATTCCACTAAACTTGATGTCTTCAAGGTTCAATCCATGCTGTCATATTTATCAGATCACCATTTCTATTAATTGCTGAATAATATTCAATTGTATGTAAATACCACATTTTATGTACCCATTCATTGATTGATGGACACTTGTGTTGCTTCCATCTTTTGGCAATTGTGAATATTGCCTCTAAGAGCACTGGTGTGAAAATTTCTGTTCAAGTCCCTGCTTTCATTTCCCTTGGGTATATATGTTCTAAGAGGAATTACCAATAATTCTATACATTATTTAACCTTCTGTGAACCTACCACATTATTTTCAAGAGCTGCTATAACAATTTACATTCCCATCAAAATGATGTGTTCCTATTTTTCCACATCCAGTCCAACACTTATTTTTTTAATGGTAACTATTCCAGTGGGTGTTAAATAGTATCACATTTGTCATCTTTTACCAGTTTTAAAAAATAATTTGTGTTATTTGCCATTTTAATTGATTTCTAGATTTCTTTACATATTCCAGATATGAAACCATTATCACATAGGTATTTTCCAAATATTTTATCCCATTCTCTAGGTTGTATTTTACTTTCATGAAGTTTGTTGGTGAAAAATGTGTTTAATTTTGATGAAGTCCTTTTTATGTGTTATTTTCTTCTGATGTTCCTGCTTTTGTTGTGAAGTCTAAGAAACCATTACCTAAAATTGGGGTCTGAAGATGATACCCTGTTTTTCCTTCTGAGTGTTTCATATTCCTTGGACTTTTATTTAAAAATTTGTTTAATTTTGAGTTAATTTTTGTATATGGTATGAAGTATGGTTCCTACTTGATCTTTTTACATATGGATGTAAAGTTTTTGTTTCACCATTTGTTGAAGTGACTATACTTTCCTAATTGAGTGAACTTGGTATCCTGGCCAAAATCAATAGGCCATAGATATGAGAAAGTATCTTTGAACTCATTCAATTCCAATTGTTTATATGTGTCCCAAGTTGTGTCATATTCATGCTTTTTAGAATATTTTATTCAAATATATCATTCATTTATGAACATACATAAACAATAAGTTAAAGTTATGAACTTACAAAATAAACATGCATAACATCATATAGGGGTCCCATATATCACCCCACCACCACCACATTGCATTGTTGTGAAACATTTGTTACAAACTATGCAAGAGCATCATCAAAATATTGCAATTAACTATGCAGCCCTTATCCTACATTTCGTGTATTTTTCCCTCAACCTACCCTATTATTTTAAAATATATTTTTATTACAGAGGATGTGAACTTACAAAACAATCATGCACATGTTTAAAATTCCCATACAACAACCTCTTCACCAACACACCACACTGTGGTGGAATATTTATTACAGATTATGAAATAATGTCATCATGCTATTACCACCAACCATAGTCATGCTGTTTTGACCACTGTAGTTTTATGATAAATTTTAAAATAAGGAGCTGTGAGTCCTCAAAATTTGTCTTCTTTGTCAAGATGTCTTTTGGCTATTTGGAACCACCATCATGGCCTATGACTGCTATGTAGCCATCTGCCAGCCCCTCCACTACACTATGATCATTAACCCTCAGGTTTGTGTCCAGATGACTTTGGCCTCCATACTCAGTGGTCTGGCCTGCTCTGGAATCCACAATGGCAATACTTTCTGTCTTCAACTTTTTCAGTCCAAAGTGGTACATCAATTCTTCAGTGGTATCCCCTCTCTACTGAAGCTCTCCTGCTCTGACACCTTCAGCAATGAAATTTTAGTTTTTATCTCTGCGGTGGTGATAGGTGGTGGTTGTTTTCCCTTCATCATCAAATCTTATATTCACATATTTTCTACTTTGCTTAATTTTCCAACCATGGCAGAATGAGAATAGGCCTTTTCCACTTGTGTCCCTCACATCCTCCTGGTGACTGTCTTTGTCAGCTCAATCGCTGTTGTGCATGTGAATCTAACCACCAACTCATCCTTGAATCAGGACATGATCACCTCTGTGTTCTATTCTATAGTCCCTCCTTTCTTGAATCCTATAGTCTCAGAAACAAGCAGATAAAGGAGGCTTTAAGAGAGTCATAAGGGGAATGATTTATCCAGAAAAAATATGGGATAATTGTTTGAAGCCATTCTCATTTTGATGACATGGCTTAAAACATGATTCAAAGTTAAATTTTTTTCTCATTTCCAATTTCAGTGACCTGAATTGACTGAAGGCAGAAGACAATAAAAGAATCTAAGAAAGCTTTGGTTAGTGAAAGAGATTAATGATAATATGCCTATTTTAATGCGGCTGCATAAATTTTAAATAATTATTTTTACTAAATGCAAATATTAGTATTTACAAAATGAAAGTCACTACTATGTTGAGAAATTTTAAGATTAAGATTATAAATTGCAGGCATTAAAATCTCTATTCCAAGGAGAAAAAAATGTTTTGTTTCGTTTTTTGTCTAGTTGCACATATATTACTTCCAATGCCCACCTTTCAATGTATTTTGAAGACAAAATCATGAAATTGTGTACTTAAGTAGACTTTCTTATTGGGGTCTCATATTTTATGGACCATATCCGTATAATAACATTTGGATTATTCACAGTACTCTCCAGTGGAAGAAAAATCGTTGCCATACTGGATACTTTCCCAACCAAATGCGCTTTTGGAGAAAAAGTCAATAAAATATTGCAGTTCCAATTTCTAGGGATGTAAACTGAGTAAATGATTTTCACTACAACCAGCACTCTCACTTCTGTTAATTCTAAGATTGCTATTATAAGAAGGTACTGATGTGATAGTTAAATGTTCAGATTTATTAGTTGGAAAACTATTACTCTGCCTGAAAAATGTTTTTATTATAAAAGATTTTCAGTAAAATAATACTATGTTTCCACCTATATGACTGTCCATTTATACATTATTATGTTTATATTATAGAAAAGCACTGTTTAGCAAGCAATGTGTAAATAGTAATGTTATTTAAGAAAATGTCAGCACAGTACATTTAAACAGAAGTTTTTATATTTTATTCATCACACATCAAACAATACCCCATTGTATAAGATTCAATTTGGAAACCTATTCTCTAATTGAAATAGTCATTTTTAACATCACACTTTATCAAGCTCATTTTGAATCGTTGGTGCAAATAAATTCCATAGTGATTTTATGGGCATAATAAGATAAAATCACAATAAAAAAACAAAATTAAGAAAACTAAAAGGAGAAATGGGAAAACAATACCATAATTAAACATTTTTAAGGCAAAGCTCCATGTTCTGGTATGTCATTTGTGGACCCCAGAAAATTATATTCTTTATCTAATCCAAAACTGTGCCTATAGATGGGGACTCTTGATTAGATTCAGTTAAGGGAACTTTAATTGGATCAGTTTTGTTTAGAACATTTAGGGACTTTGATTGGAATATCTCAGTGAGGCATGACCCAAGTTAGGTCTCTGCCCTCTTGCTGTGGTCTTATATCAGCAAAAAAAAGCAGAAAGACACAGAGATCGAGAGCCTCCATTTTGACCCTGCCATTTGAGAGAGAGTACTCCAGTTATTGGCTCCCATCTTGCCATGCATTGGGGCAGGAATCCAGGATCCAGCAGGTGCCCTTTGGTGAGACAGCATCTCTGATTATGCCTTGATTTGGACATTTTTACAGCCTTGGAACTGTAAGTTTCACCCCAGATAAATTTCCTTTACAAAAGCTAACCCATTTCTGGTATTTTGCCTCAGCAGCTTCAACAAAAGAAAACACTCTGTGATGCTTAATTCCAGTGTCAACTTGGCATCCAGTTGTTTGGCAAGAAAGCACCAGCCTGATTATTACTGTGAGGATAGTCCCTGCATTTAAATCATTAGTAGGTTGATTGCATTTTTGGCTGATAACCTCTACAATCAATTTAGAAGATTTTCTTCAACAATGAGGGGAATCTCATCCAATCCACCAGTTGATTAAAAGGAGAACAGATGATCACAGCAGTCAGAAGAAAGAATTTCCATCTCTATTTCAGCCAGCTAGCTTCTCTTAAGGATTTTATCAAAAACCTTCATAGGAGTTCCCAGCGTTTTACCTGTCCTTTGGAATTTGAACTAGCTTATCCCCATGGTCATTCATGTGATCCAATTTCTATAACAAATGTCAAAATATTTATATCATATGTCACTTTTTAAAAATTCACTGGAGAACACTTATTAATACAAGGTCTAACAACTGACAAAATATCAGATAAAAATAAGGATAGATAGAAGACTTGAGCAATGCAGTTCTTCAAGTAGACCTTACTGACATTTGCAGAACTCTATACCCTGATGCTATATTTTACATATTTTACATTCCTCAAATGCACATTGAACTTCCTAAATAGACCATATAGTGAGCCATAAGGAAAATTTGTGTGAAGTTCAAAAAATGGAAACCATGACAGAATATTATCTTTTTTCTCAATGAAAAGAGGGTAGGTGTAAAAAGAAAGCCCCAATTCCAATTGTTCATATGTGTATTTTTCAGGCAGTTTTACCAGTTTCACATCATTTGTTTATAGTTCTATTACTTGATGCATGTTTGTTAGGGATTTATTTATGATCCTGATATCATTTTGAAATGCCTTTCATTATCCTTCTTAATATTTTGCTCTGAAATCTACTGTGTCTGATACTAACTTAATAATTTAACAATTCCAATTTTCTTTTACTTAGTGTTAGCATTATTATCTTTATTTCTTTTCAACTATTTTTTAAATTTAAAATGCATTTTTGAAGGCTACATAGAATTCAATTGTGTTTTTGAATTCTGTCAGATAATCTCATCTTTTTAATTGTTATTTATACCAGTTACACTAATTATAATTTTTGATATGTTTAGGTTTAATTATACCATATTGCTATTTTTCATGTTTTATCTATATATGCCTTGCTTATTGTTAATAATTTTGTCTATAATTTGGATTAATTAAGCATATTTTATCTTTTTCATTTCCTTGTTAGATGTGATTCTTTGTTTTCTAATATTAGTTTTTGCTTTACAATACATTGCATACATGATTAACTCATATTAATCTACCTTCCTTTGATTTTATACCATTTCACTCTTAATATGACAATATTACAAGGATATACTTCTAGATAGCCCCTCATGGCATTTGGACTAATTTTTTCATACATTTGACATATAGATATAAGACTCTGAAAATATTTTTGTTATTTTTATTTATGAACTCAATTATTTTTTAATAATAGAAGGGATTATGTGTTTCTCTATATAGTTATTTTCACTGATGTACTTAATTCCTTTGTGTAGATTTATATTTTCAACCCATATAATTTATCTTTCTTCTTAAATGATTTCCTTTTAAATTCTGGTAATGTGAGTCTTCTGATGATGAATTTGGTCAATTGTGAATGTTTGTAAAAGTCAATGTTATCTTTATTTTAGAAAGTTATTTTTACTGAATATGTAATTCTATGTTGATAATTTTTTCTTTGGGCAATATAAAGATATAGCTCCACTTTTTCTCTTCTACATTGTGTTATTAAACAATTTTAAAGATACATGTTCATTTCAGTTGAAATTCATAAAACAAAATTGTTCTTTGGACACAAATTAAATAGTATCCCTCTTTGTTTGCAAATTTGAATTATGCATGTTTCCAAATTACAAAGAGTTTGAAAAAAATGAGGTTATAATCTTCACCTTGACAAAATAAGAGCTATAAAATATGTGAGAGACTGCATGAGATCATTTCAACAAGACAAAGAAAATGATTCAACCTATTATTTCCTCAATTTGATGCTACATAACTA
>JAQZBX010033875.1:0-26654 GCA_029593785.1 Cabassous unicinctus
TTTTTTTTTAAATCAGTCAAGTATCTTAATGTCTTATTTGTTTGTGTAATAAGTAGTCTGGCTTTTTCATCCTCAATGAATTGAATGGCTAAGGAACAGAAACTCTTCCTATGCGCTATTTGGTCTGTTTGCCCCCAAATGTGTAATCAGACCTAATCTTTTGGTTCTTACTAACTGGTTTGCATTTTATCATGGCATTATATTGCTTAGCATAAAATAATATGATTTATTCTGTAGAATACCTCTCTGCTGTCTGTGCATACAATTCTGAAGTCTGGCAAATCTCCAAGCCAATCTTTCAGGAGTTGAAAGAAAACATCAATCATCAACACACACACACACACAAACACCCACACCCACATACACACATTCTCCATAGCAATAAATGATTTCTTAGTGGATTCACTAGCATTTAAGGCACATGGTATTCTAGAAAGAGCATGTACTTTGAAAGCTAAGAGATCCAGGCTTAACTCTCAACCTCCTCTGTCAATAGCTGGTTGAATTTGGCAAAGCTAATTAATCCTCCTTTAGTTTTCTTAGCTGTATAATGAAGACAGAAAATCAAATAAATAAATAGGATTATTGTAAGGATTGGAAATACTGTTAAATGTACCTATCAAAATTTCTAGCATACTATAGTTAATCAATGAAGAGTAACTACTTTATTAATCACAGTTATAGTTAAATCATTTTTGGCAAGGAGGTAAAAAAGAACACACACGAGGGAGGGAAATGGTCTCTGTCTTATACTTAGGTGCTAAAATAATCCTCTGGGATTTTTCCAGAATAATATCTTTCAGATTTTCTGAGTCTAATCTTTCTAAGGATTATTGACATTCCTTCACTCACTCATTTGGCAAATTGAGCACCAGTTATTTATTTATTTATTTATTTTTTTTTTTAACTTTTATTTTTTTTTAATTTTTTTTTATTTGTAAAATGATATATAAATACATATGCATATATGTGCATTTGTTTACATAAATGTTATTATATATATATATACATTTTATAAAGGTGCCTAGATTACCACAGCAAATGTATATTGAATGTCTTGTTCAGTCATTACTTCCTTTATTCCTTCATTTAGTTAGTCTGTCAATCAGGAGCCGTTCCCCAAAAGACAAGCGCTAGGCTAGGTCCTGGGAAAATACAATTACATAAAGTTCCTGGGGAGCTTGTAAGCCAGTGAATATAGGGTTGATGTAACAATGCATGGTCACACATTTCTCTTGATAGCTGCACTTTCCTCCAAGACTTTCAATGAAGAGAGATTTCATAGATCCTTACTCTGGAAGCTTAATTGATTATCTTTCTCCCAGGCTGCTCTCTGTTAGGTTGAGATGGGAGGGGGTCACTATCAATTCCTTTGATATAACTATTTAGGCTGTTATTAAAGGGGCCTATTGTATCTCTGAGATATGGGAGATTCTTGCTTCCTTTCTCTTCTTTCACAAATACTTGTTTTTAAATTAATAGGCTTAATTTTTTTTTAAGAACAGTTTCAATACAGAAAAATTGAACAGATAGTTTGGAAAGTTCCCATATGAACTCCCTCCCCTCCCCCAGTTTCCCTTATTATTAACAACCCACGTTAGGATGATACATTTTCTTTTGCACTTAATGAACAAATATTGATCCATTATTATTAACTAAAGTCCATATTTAGATTTCCTTAGTGTTTGCCTCTTTTCCTTTTTCTATTCCAGGATCTCATCCAGGATACCACATTACACGTCGTTTTCATGTCCTCTTGCTTTTCTTGGTTATAGCAATTTCTTAGACTTTTCTTGTTTTGGTGACTTTGATAATTTTGAGGAGTACTGGTCAGCTTTATTGTAGAATATTCTTCTATTGGATGATGATTTTTTTCATAATTAGACTGTAGCTATGAGTTTGGGGGAGGAAGATCACAGGGGTAAATTGCCATTTTTATCACAGCATATCAAGGATTTGTGTTAAACCAAAAAATTCATGACTGCTGATGTTGACCTTGATCTATCTGGCTGAAGTAGTGTCTGTCATGTTTCTCCATTATACTCTTTTTCTCTGTCTTTTCCATACTGTAGTCTTTGGAAGGAAGTCACTATACTTAGCCCATCCATACTTAAGGCATGGGAAATTATGCTCCACCTCCTTGAGGGTACAGTATCTACATAAATTATTTGACATTCTTCTGCACAGGAGATTTGTCTATTTCCCCAAAATTATTAATTTATTCAATCATTTATTTATATTAATATGGACTCATGGATATTGGGTTACAATCCAATATTATCTCATGTATTTTACTGCTCTATTTGATCCAGCTTTTGCTATGGGGAGCTCTTTCAGTTAGTTTGTGTCCTTTCACTTACTCTTATCACTGTGTGTGTGTGTGCGTGTGTGCGCGCACTCGCGTGAGTATGTGTATATTTTAGTATTTCCTTAGTACATGATGCTTCAAGATCATCCTGTATATATCCTGTTCCAGTATTAGAATCAGCTGTTTCTTTTTTCTTTTTTGAGAATGGTATTAGAAACCAGTATCTAGGCACTAGGTAAGCTCATTACTAGTGTTGTATCATTTATTTTAGGCCCTCTCAGTTGACAGAGCAAAGAAATATGTGTAGACTAGGCCATGTATAAATCCATATCTATAAGTATTTCTATATGGTATCATCTATATTATGTTTAATTATTCATGACTTCTTTTTGATGTCTCCAATACTAATCCATTACCAAATGGATCATTCTAGCCTCCTCCTCTTGCTGCTCGGTACATTTCCATGCCCACAGTGAAAAGCCTAGCTACTGCCATCCATCTACATAATTATTTAATTCTAATATACTTATGTGCATTTTTTTGCCTTTTGCAGAATGTATTCATTTCCAAAGTTACGGAAGTCTTCGCCTTTCTACACTAATGCTTTAGTGACATTGTTTTATGCATTTGTGATAAAGTTGGATTCTCTTGTCACAGTCTGTTTTCTTTCCTGGCATCCCTGACCTCATTAATGATTTTTAAAAATTGTTTACCACTCTCTTTGTGTTGTAAAGTTCTATAGATTCTGTCATCCACTTTTACAGTATCATACAGAATAGTTTAAATGCTCAAAAATCCTATGTTTCACCTATTTATTTCTCTCCCTTTTCCCCCAAACCTCTGGCAAGTACCCTTTTTAGTTTTGTCTTTTCCAGAATGTCATATAATTTGAATAATATGTTTGTGGCCTTTTCAGACTGGCTTCTTTCACACAGCAATATGTATTTAAGGTTACTCCATATTTTTTTTTTCTTTTGTTAACAGTAGTTATTTATTTCAATTGTAGTAAAATACATGTAACAAAAAAGTTATTTTCACCATTTTAAGTGGGCAATTCTTTGCCATTAAATACATTGACAATGCTGTTTAGCTTTCTCCACTATTTCAGACTGTTTTCATCATCACAAACCAAATTTCATACTCATTTAGCAGTAACTCTCCATTTCCTCATCCCTTCATCCCTGGTAACCACTATTCTGCTTCCCATTCCGTATCTATAATTTTGCTTATTTTAAGAATTTCATATAAGGGAAATCATACAATACTTGTCTTTTTGTGTCTGGCTTATTTCACTCCATATCTTTTTTGTGGCTTGATAATTACGTTCTTTTTATTATTGAATAATATTTTGTTGTATGGATGTACCACAGTTTGCTTATCCATTCAGCTACTGAAAGACATTTTGTTTGCATTCCATTTTTGGAAATTATGAAGAAAGCTGCTATAAACATACATATTAAAGTATATTTGTGTGGACATAAGATTTCAATTCAATTGGGTAAATGCCCTGGAGAGTGATTGCTGGATCATATGGTATAACAATGTATAACTTTGTAAGAAACTGCCGTACTGTCTTCCAAAGCAGCTGTAACATTTTGCATTCCCACAACGAATGGGCATCCCTGTTGCTCCGCATCCTCACCAGTATTTGGTATTGTCAGGTTTTTTTTTTCAATTTTAGCCATTCAATAGGTGCATGGTGGTATTGTTTTAGTTTGCAATGATGGTCGATGCTGAGCATCCTTTCATACGATTATTTGTCCTCTGAATATCTTTTTTGGTGAGATGTCTAGATATTTTGCCAATTTTCTAATTTAGTTGTTTTCTTATTTTTGAGTTTAAAGCATTCTTTGTTTATTTTGAATGTAAGTCCTTTATAAACATGTATTTCACAAATATTTTTGCACAGACTGGCTTTCCTTTTCCACTTCTTAACGGTGTCTTTCTCAGATCACTTGTGTTTAATTTTAATAAAGTCCAAATTATTGATTTTTCTTTCTTGGATCATGATTCAGTGATGTATCTTCTAGAAATTTTATACATATAGGTCTATGTTCCATTTTGACTTGATTTTTGCAAAATGTATAAGGTCTGTGTCAAGATTGTTTTTTTGCAATGTACTTCCAATTATTCTGGCATCATTTGTTGAAAAGACTAGCCTTTCTCCATTGAATTGCCTTTGCTCCTTTGTCAAAGATCACTTTTCTGTATTTGGGTTTATTTCTGGGCTCTATTCTGCTCCAGTGATTTATGTGTCTAAACTTTTGCCTATACCACACTGCCTTGATCATTATGGCTTTATAATAGGTCTTAAAGCTAAGTAATGCTGTTTTTCTTCTTTAGCTTTACATTGACTATTCTAATTTTCTTTTGTTATTGTTGGGTTTTCTGTGTTTTTTGTTTTTGCTTTTCCATATAAACTTTAGTATCAGTTTACTTATATCTACAAAATAGCTTGCTGGCATTTTGATTGAGATTGCCTTGAATTTATTGGTCAAGTTGGGAATAATTGACATCTTAGCAATATTTAGTCTTCTAACCCATGAACGTGGAATCTCTCTCCATTTATTTAGATCTTCTTTGATTGCTTCCATCAGAGTTTTGTAATTTTCTGCATATAGATCCTATGCATATTATGTTAGATTTGTATCTAAGTATTTCATTTTTCTAATGCTAATGTAAGTATTATTGTGTTTTAATCTCAAATACTTATTGTTCATTGTTGGTATAAAGGGCAATCAATTGATTTTGATATGTTGCCCATGTTTCCTATAATCTTGGTATAATCACTTATTAGTTTCAGAATTCATTGGGACTTTTCACATTGTCGTCTATAAACAAAGATAGTTTTATTTCTTCCTTCCGCACTTCTATACATTTATATCCTTTTCTTGTATTATTGCACAATCAAGGATTTCCAGTACAATATTGAATAATAATGCTAAGAGGAAATATCCTTGCATTTTTCCTCATCTAAGGAGGAAAGCATCCTGTTTCTCACCATTAAGTATGCTATTAGCTGTATATTTTTTTGTAGATGTTCTTTACCAAGTTGAGGATGTTACTCTCTATTGCCAGTCTGCTGAGAGTTCTTATGGTTATAATAGGTATTGAATTTCAAAAAATATTTTCTATGCATCAACTTATATAATCATATAATTTTCTTCTTTACCCTATTGATGTGGTAAATTACATCAGTTGATTTTAAAATGTTGATCCAACTTTGCAGACATGCAATAAATCTCTCCTGATCATTTTGTATAAATCTTTTAAAACATTTTTGGATTAGATTTGCTAACATTTGTTGAGGATTTTTACATCTATTTTCATAAGATATATTGGTGCATTTTTTGCGCCATGTCATTATCTGTAATATTTTTATATTAGGGCAATGTTGACCTCATAGAATGAGTTATGAAGTGTTTACTCAGTTTCTATTTTCTAGAATAGATTTTGGAGAAATGTTATCATTTCTTTCTTAAATGCATGGTCGGATTCAGTAGTGAAACTATCTGGAGCTACTGCTTTCTTTTTTGGAAAATTATAAGCTATTATTTCATTTTCTTAAGTAGGCCTATTCAGATCATCTATGTCTCCTTCTGTGAGTTTTAGCACTTTGTGTCTTTGAAGGAATTGGTCCATTTCATCCAATTCATCCTTTTCATGCCCATTGGATCATTAGTGATGACACTTTTTACATTTTTGATATTAGTAATTTGTGTGTTCTCTCTTTTTTTCTTGCATAACTTGATTAGAGGTTTATTAATTTTATTGATCTTTTCAAAGAAACAGCTTTTGGTTTCATTATTTTTCCCTACTCATTTCCTATTTTCAATTACAAATATTTTCAACTGAATTACTGTCATATGAGAAGTAGAACAAGCATCCCAGAAAGATGGGAAGAGAAAGGTTAAAACCAAGAAATAGACTAATGTCAAATTCAGGAAGTGTGCAGATGTGTGGCTCACACATAATGGGTGCTAGTACACAAAGTGTGGGAAGTAACACCAGTAAGACATTATTAGATATTAAAATGCATTCCAAAAAGCAAACATAAGCAGGAGAACCAGAGTTCTAGGCATGAGTTTGGTCAGGCAAGGAGGCAAGCAAGGAGACTTGGAAGAGTTCTATTGACATCAGCTTTAAACAAAATAAAACAAAATACTTAGTGAAGTTTTTTTTTCATGTATTGCAAAGGTCATACATGTTCATTTAAGAAAATTCAAAAAATAGAGGCGAGTAAAAGAAGATAATAAAATTAGGTTTAAACTTCATCTCCCAAGAGATAGCTGCACAACTGTTCTTTATTTCTGTATATAAACTTCCAGTCTTTATCCTATTTTCTAACTGTTGTTATAAAACTACGTGTATTCTTTAATGACATGCTTCAAAATAAAAAAATAAAAAAACCATTATGAACATACTTGCAAATGATTCCATCATTTATAATGTACCCTCATTTATAATGATCGTGGTGTATTCCAATACATATTTTTAAGCAATCTACTATATTTAGACATTTAGTTTCCTTTTGTTTTATTTCTATTTTTGTTATCATGAATGAAGATGTGATGAATATTCTTGTAGCTACAGTTTTCTCACATCTATGCAAATTTCCTCAGAATGTTTTCATAAAATAACAATTATTGTGTAAAGGGGATGTAAAATGCTAATGTTTCTCATATACCTTGATCAGTTCTTCTAAAGAAAGATTATAGAGGGACTGCTTTCAAAGTCTGGGGCCCCATCCTATAAGTGGGCCTCTGTAGATCTTAAGAACATACTCTGAATCAAATGTCAAACATTCCTTTCAATTTCTTTTTTCAAAAAGCAAAAATTGGATTTTTACAGTGCAGTTTCTAAAACTAAGCTAATTTAAAGACTCGAAAAATCATCCAAGAAAAATATATATACTTTTGGAAGCAACTCTTCATTCTTTCTGTCCCAGTCTAGCACCACCTCTCTCAGGAGACCCACAGTTCTTACTTTTCAAGGAACTAGCAGTTGCAGGAGAAAAAGATTCAAATCCAAATTGGAACTGAGCTGAGAAAAAAGAGTAAATTCATTTCCTGTTTTCCAGCTGACCTTGGAGCCCATCTCTAAACCCTTTGCTGGAATCTGCATGTATCTCTAATGCATCTCTATATGTAAAAATGTATATATTTTTCATGATTTCACCTTCTGTCCCTTGGATAAAAAGGAATTTTATCTACTGTTTGCAAAACACAATAGGTGAAGAATATACTACTAGGCACACATTACACATCCTAATAAGTGTTGCCCTCATTTTGTATCAGGTTATTTCATGCAGGAGCATGGCAGCACTGTGATTTAGAGATCAGTCTCCATGGAAAGACAGACCTGAGTTCAAATCCTCTTTTTTTTTTTAATTTACTGGATGATTTTGGGCAAGTTGCCTAAACTGTCCAAGTCTCATTTTTCTCATCTACAAAATCTTAAAGACAATAGTCGTGTATCTCATAATGTTATTGTATGGATTCAATTAAACATTTAGCATGGTATCTGGGATGTAATACATATTCAGTAAATATAGATATAACAATGAGGATGATTAAATACAAATTAACCATGTTCAATGTCTCCTTTTACATCTTTCTATGAAAGTTTCTGATCATGAGCTGATGTAAAGTAAAACCCTATACATTTGAGGCAACACAAGCCTCCTGAACCCCACCTACCTCGAAAAAAACGATCATTTTCTCTACGATAAAGCAACACAGAACCCTGAAGGTTGGGGAGGCATTTCTCTAGAGTTTGTATTCTGACTCAATAAAAGATTATAGACAACTTGTTAGTTAACTGCTACATGCAGTAACATTTTCAGCTCTACCACATCTTGAAATGATGGGCTTCAGTTTATTGCTTCATGTATAATTTAGTACTTATTTAACTTTGGTTAAAAAGAGTAGAGAACAGCAATAAGACAGCTAGAGAATCTTAGGACAATAAAACTTTTCCTTCCCTTGTGGTAATTGTAATTATAAGTGATAATTGTGGTTTTAGGCAATTATTACATCTTATAATTGATTCCAACTTTTATATTTTCGATGCACTCTTACGGATATTTCTTCATTTTACAGTCTCAAAAGGCCTTTTATGCACCTATTGTTATTTCTAATCAATATAAAGAGGAAACTGAGGCTCAGAGATATTGGGTAACCTACATTCAGTCAAACAAGATTTGCCTGTATCCTTTAACTATAAGTGCACAAGTAATTCTGTGACTATTGCTATTATGAAAAAACCATTTGTGGCTTTTCCATTTTTCTGCTTCACCTGTAATGCCAAGGACCAGACTGGTACACCCATTCCACGGGATTTTTCCACCAAGGGAAACCTGGTATAGACACTACCCAGTGGGACAAGATTGATCATGACTACATTTAGATTGTTCAGCACTTCCGATAAAAGTTTTCCCTCTTTCCATAATAGTGTGATTGCTTTTCTATAGAACTCATGAATTTATCCATATTTTATCCCCATAGGACAATTTTATATTCCAAGCTCTTTGTGTGAATATTTCAAGTTGGGGAAATGAAAGCAGCTAGCTGTACAGTCTGAAAATTTAACAAAGAAATTCTTTGTTGGTTTTGTTATTCTGTTTCACTGTCTTCGATTTAAAAATGGCCAGTGACAGGATTTTCTAAAATGAGGTTCAAAGTTAAGAATAATTCCAAATACAAGCATCTTAGGAAACTGGTTCTCTGTACCGGTTTCTAGTTAAAAATGTGGTATGGCCTGGATTAAAGCTGTGGATAATGAGGTTTGAGAAATCCAGGGGAGAAATATAAGCTTTCTCAAATAGCACTAGTAATGAAAATTCTATATATGGGCTCAAAGTATAGAATTGAATCCCAGTTCTTCCTAGTGTGTGGAGAGCTTTAATTTAACTTCCATTTCAGGTTGAACTAGGCCAGATGATTAACAAATGTATCCTCTGTCTACAGATAAAATTAATAGGATGCTCACTCAATAAAAGCATAAGGACATGAGAGAATGGAGGAGAAGTCTTTATTTGTGGCATTGCTTATTTAAGAAGCACAAAATCAGAGAAGAAAACAGAAAAAAAGAAAAAAAATCTTTGCTTTTATCATCTAGTCGTCTTTCAAAACTGTGAGGACCCACATTTTAGGCAAACCTAATTTAGAAAATAGGAACAAAATAAAAGGCTTTTGTAAAACCCCTTTTGAAGCACGAAGAAGGTTCATGAATCCTTCATCTAAAGTCTGGGAAACTTTGAATGAGAGAGCTGCTTCAGATTGGTTTTCTTTATTGAGCTTTGCATCCTGGCTTGATTTCTACATTACATTTGTGAAGTTTCAAAAAAGGGGGGTGGGGAGGGGGTGGAGCTAAAAGGACACTATTGCTAGAAATGGCAGATTTCTGTAATTATGATGATTACCATTTATTTTGACTCCCTTTCTCTAATGGCACAGTTCTGAGAGATTTAACAATAATCTTTCTGAAGATCCCTCTATGAGTCCCCTTGTTCCATGGCATTCTTCGTGTGATTAATATTAACTTTGCATTTTAAATAGAGTGTTCATTTGGAACCAAACTGAACTGCCAGTAAATACTGCATTGATAGCATCATCAACATGGAGAAATTAGGTAGGTCCTGAGAAGAAAGCTGAAAGTACATAAGGAGGAGTCTACTAGTGCTTATAAATGAATGGGCGGCAACACAAAGAATTAAAAGGTGGATCATGGTAAATTAGCCTGCTCTGGAACACTAAGTGGAAGAGAACTGGCAGGTAATAATTGAGCAGAAACATGAATGCCACTCAAAAAAGGTAATTAGGAAGATTAATACCTGCCAGCTGAGTATTTAGCTCAGCTAACACAAGCAAGCTATCTGTCCCAATGACTGGTATATAGTAAGCGCTCAATTAATGATTGTTGCAATTAATAAAAATACCCAGATTTATACACAGGGTTCTCTTCTCTTTTCTGAAATCTACCTAATTCCATTGTTCTTTACCAATTGGTCCTGAAAGATTTGCCGGATTGACAAAATGATCCTTCACAGCATAGAATGACCCGTTCTCACGTGTGAGATCCCTGCTCTCATAATGTGGAAATGAACCTGACCACGATGATCAGGGAAAGTCTCACCATGGCATTTAGTTCAAGAAACAGTGAAAAGCAGGAACTTTACTTACAAGGACAAATGTGCAAACTTGTGTGCCTGTTGAATTCCTAAGGTAGAGAGTTGAGTTTAGTTCATGAATGTATCATAAATCAGTTTTTGTTGAATACCTAGTCATTTGCAATTCTTAATAAAGACTAGAAAACAAAGAAATCTGAGCTAGGCTTCTTTTTTTTAAATGATAGTAAAATAATGATAATCTTAAATTATATTGTTTAATATGTGCTATATATAATGCTAACACTTAATATGGGGCATCTCTCTTAATCCTTTCAATAAGCCTATGAATTATGCATTATTTTTAATCCCCATGCTATAACAAAAACTCATGCCTCTAAAGGCTCAAAAAAGCATAGCTGATAGGCATAAGAACTGCATTCCACTCTGTATTGCATAAATAGTATTCTATTTTATAGTCTTATTATTATTATTAGCATCATTATATCATTATTTACATAGAATGGTATGTCTTGGAAAAATTAACTTGCAATAAAAAAAAAACTAAACCTCACTACTAAAATAATTTCACCTTTCATCAATTCTAGTTCTTCCCACACACTGCCCATTTGTGATGGCTTCAGAAAACAGAGAGGGTATGAAATCTAAAGAAGTTCATTTAGTGGCATCATAAGATGTCAGGAAAAATAGGAATTTACATTGAAGTGTATATGTATTTTTAAAGAATCCATATTTTGAATTTATTCTTATTGACCCCATATCTCACATTACTAATGATAATCAAAAGCATCATGGCATTCTTATTTAACAGTGACATAACAGATTTGAAAAATTCTCAGCATTTAATTAGTAGCTGTGAAATTCTATAAAACTGCTTGATTTTTCACCCATTAGAAATTTGTTAACATGAAATGCAGTGACAAAAAATGCAAGGTGATAAGACTTTTAGCTATTTTTTTAACTTTTTAAAAAATGTGAGTGATTAAGTTTTGAAGGTTTGCGTAGCTCTGAGGATGCTAAAATATCTGGAGTATAAAATATTATATCCAGAAGGAATCTACCATATTATATAGTTCAATAACCACGTGGCGGGAAATTAGCAGAGCCAGCATTAGAACCCTGGTATTCAGTCTCATTTTCTGTCAGGTCTCTTTTGAATGAAAGTAGCAAAAAAAAAAAAAGCAAACAAGAGTGCATGAACTAACATATTGAAACAAGCATTTAAAGAGAGAACAGTTTTGGCCTCAGACATGACTTGATCTAAGCAATGAAAAATTCCAGGTTTCTCTCCCCTATTTTAGCTTTGGCTTTCAAAGATATTTTTCCCATGTGGTGGGAAATTTGTTGACTAGATGCTCCAACTTTCCCCATCCTACTGTCTCAGAAAATCTCAGTCAGAAGAGAGCCTCTCTTCAATAGCTCTTCCAAAAGCAGTCTCAGAATTAATTAAATTTAGTTGTCTTTGATTGGCTTGCCTTGGTTCACAGGCTTGACCAATTATGGTGGCCTGGCCAGGTATGCAAGATTGCACAGGCAAGGCCTGATTCATATGCTTTTTCCTGAAGCCAAGAGTTTTAGTGAGCCCCACTCAAATCATCTGGACTAAAGATGGGAAAGATTGGGTTTTTAAGGAAAATCAAAATGCAGGCAAATAACAAATACAAGTCCACTTATAGACTTAGAAACCAAGGGTCTAATTCTTGTGTCTTTCTTAAAAATTGAAAGGTCTTATGTGAGAACTGAATATCGTATACCCTGTCCATAATTGAATGGTTTATGGGAGAAGGTTTATAACTCCAGATACAATTGGAGTAACAAAGTAGAAAATTCTAGAGAAATGTTATTTTTTAAGTGAGAAAGTCATCTGCCTATGTTCAGCCTTGTGTCTCCTGCATTTCTTGCCTTCTGATATTATTCTGGTATAATTTTGTGACTGTAGAGCACTATATCAAAATATGTTCCATGGCTTATAGATTTTCACAAAAGTTAAGAGAGTATCTGTCCACTCCTTTCTGGTCTTATATGTTATTAATGCTAAATTCCACAGCTTCCCTTCCTAAGTGTGTCTAACGGCTATACACAAGTACTCTACTGAGAAGTATTACTTTCTTTTTGTATTGGAACCAACACATTAGATTTTTTTAAGCTTTCTATTTTTAAATAATTTCAAACTTACAGGATAGTTGGAAAAATAATTCAAACCCCATGCAAAGAACTCCAACATAACCCCAGCCCCTTCAGACACCCAGATCCATCAATTTTAACATTTTGCTGCCTTAGCAGTACCATTTTTTCTTTTCCTTTTTCTGTCTCTATTTTGTGAACATTTGACCACTGGTTGCACATATCAAAATTCCTTGACCACATAATACTTCCATGTACATTTTCTGCAAACAAGGATATTTACTTATGTAACAACCTTAAGTGCAGATTACTTCACCTAATTTAACATTGATAAAAAGCTTACATTCTATATGCCAATATTTTCTTATGTACCAATTAATGTCCTTTTGAGCCTTTCCTCCTCCATTCCCAGATCCCATATGTATCATGTATAGCATTTAGTTTTCATTATTTCTTTAGTTTATCTTTCCTTTTTTAAAATCGTAGAAGCATATATACAACATAAATCTTCCCTTCCCAACCCCTCTCAGGGATACCATACCATTCAGTGGGATTAATCACATTCACAATGTTGCAGTACCCTTTCTACCATCCATTAACAAAACTTTCCCTGTACCGCAAACATAAATCCTGTACTCACTTTGCACTAACTCCCCATTCTCCCTGCCCCTTGCCCCTGGTAATCTAAATTCTAATTTCTCTCTCTGAGTTTGTATATTCTCTGATATTTTCTTGTCATGTCCATGGAGCTTAAATTTAACAACCTAAATCCATAACAGTCTCATTTGATTTGATCCCAACTTCAATAGCATACATAAACTTTATCCTATACCCTTCTGTCCCATACTTTTATGTGTTTTGTCACAAATTACATATTTATACATTATGAACCCAAAACCATTGATTCATCATTAAATTTTATGCATTTGCCTTTTAGAACCTCTAGGAAGTAAAAAGTAGTATTAAAATGAAAAATTCAATAACAGTAACATTTATATTTACCCATGTCATTATCTTTACCAGAGACCTCTGTTTCTGTATGTGGCTTCAGTCAATTTTCTAGCATCCTTTACTGTCAACCTGCAGAATTCTCTTCAGCATTTCTTGTACGAACAGTCCAATGATGATGAAGTCCCTCAGCTTTTGTTTATCTGGGAATGTCTTAATCCCTCACTCATTTTTGAAAGACAGTTTTGCCAGATAGTGAATTCTTGGTTGACATTTTTTTTTATGTTCAGCTCTTTATGTCTTCCCGCTGCTTCTGGCCGTCATTGTTTCTGATAAAAAATCAACACAATCCTGCATGTGGCACATTGTTTCTCCTTTACAGTTTTCAGAATTCTTTATCATTATCAGTCCATAGTTTGTGTAACATGGTACGGTGTGGGAGTTCACTGAGCATCCTGGATGTGTATGTTCATGTCTTTGATTAAATCTGGGAATTTTTCAGCCATTATTTCTATGGGTATTCTCTCTGTCCTTTCTCTCTTTCCTCTTCTTCTGGAACACCCGCAATGCATATATTAATGTGCTTGACAATGTCCCACAGGTTCCTCAGGCTCTTTTCATGTTTCTTCATTCTTTCTACTTCTCAGACCAGATGATTTGAATCATCTTATATTCAAGGTCTTTGATTCTTTCTTCTGCTAGCTTCAATCTGCTGTTGAACTCCTCTAGTGAATTTTTAATTTCTGTTACTGTGGTCTTCAGCTCTGTTTGGTTCCTTTTCATAATTTCCATCTCTCTATTGATATTCTCTTTGTGTTCATCTGTCATTTTCTAGATTTCCTTTAGTTCTTTGTGTATCTTTTCCTGTAGGTCTTTGAGCATATTTAGGACCTTTTTTTTTTTAAGTCTTAGCTAGAATGTCCCAGGTCTGATCCTCCACATTGATGGTTTCTAATGCTTAAATTGTCTTTGTGTTTTGCAATTTTTTGTTGAAACCTGGACATTTTGATATTTTAATATATTATTGCTGGAATTTAGACTCAGGGACACATGTTCCTTAAGCTTGTGCCCAGCTGGTATTATGACAGAGGTTTCCTTAAATGCTGGGTGCTAACAACAACAACAACAGAAGGTAAACAAAAGAAAATGCCTTCTCCAGGCTTTGCAGATTGACCTGATTTGCAAAGGAGTGATCTTGTTAAGAATTTATCCATACAATGTGAATGAAGAAGCGCTCCAAGCCAAAGCATGGGGGCTTCTCTGGTGCTTTCTATGCAAGCCTCTTCTCTTGGGCATGCATGTTTGACACTAAAAATTCTACTGTTTAAATGGATAAGAATGTCCCTTCTTCCCTAGGGAACAGTTTTCTTAAGGTCCTGGGCACTGCACTACATGTCCTACAGTCTTCAATCCTTTTCCCTACCCACCACTTGACTGTTTTCCCATAGTATTCTGTAGAAAGCTAGGTGAACTATATTCTATATGTAGGGTAAGTTCTGGGACAGCAAATCCCTCAGGCACCACCAGACATATTGGGCCAGACATACATGTTCACAATATGTGGTTAAAGGTTACTTTGCTCCCTCTGGTACCAGGACTGGCAGTGTGAGCTGGCTTAGTACCAAGCCCGAGAGAGGTGGGGGAAAGGCCAACCAGGGCAAGGGGAGATCCCTACCGCTATTTTTTTTTAAGGATTTATTTATTTATTTTTAATTATTTTTATTTTTATTTTCAAAGAAGCTTTAGATTACATAAAGGTTACATTAAAAATATAGGGGATTCCCATATGCCCCACCCCCTCCCCGCCTACACTTTATGTTGGCCTTTTTCTTGATTTGGCGTTCTCCTGTTACTGGAATCCTTTAACTGTTTTCTGGAACTTTGAGATAGGTGTTTCTGCTAGTTTTTGCTGGTTGTTCAAAGCTTCTTTGGGGGAATGGAGCCCTGAAGCTTCTCACTCAATTATCTTGATTACCCATGATTAGAATTTATTGGGAATTCTAGTTAATTGGGTTTCCCAGAAGCAGACCCTAAAAGGATACTTTTTTTGAAAGTGGTTTATTAGATAGTTCTTTCTTAAAAAGAATTCATAGGAGAATGGGAAGTGGGTCAGGGAAGAATATGAAGCATAGAAGCATGGGTATCAAGCAGAGTTCCATAGAAGATAAAATTGATGATGTCCCACAAGTTCCTCAGGCTCTATTCATTTTTCTTCATTCCTTCTACTTCTCGGACTGGATGATTTGAATTATCTTATTTTCAAGTTCTTTGGTTCTTTCTTCTGCCAGCATCAATCTGCTGTTGAGCTCTTCTAGTGAATTTTTAATTTCTGTTACTGTGGTCTTCAGCTCTGATTTCTGTCATGTAGAAAAGCTAAATCATACCCAGACTTTTCCCAATCAAGACAAAGGGAGCTCGAGTATGTTTGCACACAAAAGGCTGCCCCTATGGGCATATAAATTTCCAGATGCTTCTAGTTCTTTCATTTTGAAGGTAAAGTTGGCTATAGAAACTGGAAGGCAATTCACCAGCAAAGAAAATGCAGGCCCTGGCTGTTGAGGGTGAAAGTATATGGGTATCTGTGGTAGATAAGGATTTGGAAGGGGTATGTGTGGAGCACTGACATTTCCTGCTACACTGCTCCTCTTGTAAAAACATATATATTGGATATCCCTTCTAACCCATCAAAAGGAAAATGCCTGTCCAATGAGACATCGTTTTTATCTGTGAGTTATTTTTCTCCTGGAAAGTTGAAATAGTTGGAATTGGTGAGATTTATTTTTGTCCCACTTATTTGGGTCACTAAAATGGGGATTTATTTTTGTAAACCACAGATACTAAAGGAATGATCTTGGAATTGCCATGGGGAATGATTGTGGGAGTTGAGAAAAAGCAACCTGGGTATAAATCCCAGCTCTGCCACTTTTAGCTTTGTGAAAAGTAATTAAAATTATATGGAAACATTATATATATACATATGTACAGTATCTGGCTCATAGTTTGTGGTTAATAAATGGTAGGCATTTGCTGTGATGTTTCAATTATCATTAATGTCAACTTTTACAATCTGGTGGATCAGAGACTTAGGTATTTAGCTATGTAAAAAAATAGCATATTTTCATGATCAAAAGAATTATGACATAAATATGCAGAAATTGTCAATCTTCAATGAATTTTATCTGAATACTTTAGGTTAAAAGTATTTGTAGTTAGATACTTTACATGTTCTTGTGATAAGCCTCAGAAACACCTGGTTATAAAAGGTAGCAAAGGATGCTGAATTCAGGCAAGTAGCAGAGTTTCTATTTTTTTTTCTTTTTAAATGATTTTTCTTAGAATTTTTTTACTACACAGGACCTATGTATTCAATGTAAGAAAAAAAATTGGAAAAAAGATAAACAGAGAGGATGAAATAAAAACATTCTTCATATCACAGCTACACATAGGTAATCACTATTAATATGCTCACATATATATTCTCTGACTTTTTTATTAAATATATTTATTTTTAAATATTGGATCATACTACACATTCTATAAAAATTCACCAGACTTTGTGAACATCTTTCTACGTGAATAAATATTCTTCTAGATCTTGATTTTGCATAAATTTGGCATTGCATAAAATGAAAGCATAAGAAAACCTAGGTGTCTGAGTTTAATTGTTGCCAGGAATATGCCATTTTACCAAAATAGAAACCTAAATTTGTGAAAAATGGAAATATATTAATTCTGAGAAAAACAGATCAATTGAACATTAATTTGGTCATATGTTTTCTGATAAATATGTATAAGTTCATATTAAGATTTCATACACTTTATCTTTGATATGCACAACAGGATCAAAAATTTTTTCCAAAAAAAAATCCTAGGACTTCATCAATTTTCTTACTTCATTTGATCCTTCTTTTGAGGCATATTCACCAATTTTACTCTGTACTAGTTTACCACTCAAACTGTACAGATCCTTATTTGTCAACCACTTTGAATGTGATGGGACTGTTTTCCCACAACACTTTTGCTCATTTGAAGACATCCTGTGTCTTTTATAAGGTTCACAACTTGACTTTGCAAATTGATTTTGTACCATTATTATTAATTTGAAATATATTTAAAATGGAAATATTTAAAACATTTGACAATTTATAGGAGAATGAAGAATGACTTGACAGAAGGAGAGGAAAGATTTAATGTAAATAAAACTGGGGATTAATTTTATAAATGATCAAATGACTAATGGATCTTTTCCTGTTATAACTTTTTTTTTTCCCTTGCATTTCCTTGTCTTATACTGATAATAGTGAGGACTTTTACATCATGAATTTCTAAATTCATCCCTTGTTATGCATTTAGATTCATTATTATAAAATTTAATTTTGCTATTTTAAAAAATGTTGTGAACATCCTTAGTTAAGTATACTAAATTGCTTTGAATAAAGACACTCTACAAATCCTTTCTACCAGGAGACAGATTACAGTGCAAATTCTTTTTTTTAGATAAGGCATAAATAAGTGCATTCTTTTGTGGATCATAGGACCTATTATCACAATTCATATAGATCACTTTTATGACACTGATCCCCCCTAATAATCTAGCTCATCCATCACATATGTCTTCAGGAACCTATTAATACCAATTTAGCTATTGCCTTAGAGTCTATTAACGTTGGTAAAGACTGCCTAGTCTTAAATGTCATGTCCTCTCAGAGAACTTCCATGGCCACCGTATTTAAACTGTTATAATCTTGTTCCAATCTTTCCACCTATTTCTTTTGTTTCAGTTATTAAATTTCATAATTGTTTTTTAATTTGTTACTTCTTAGTTTGTAAGCTCCATGAGAGCAGGGAACCTATTTCATTCACCAATATATACCCTGTATATAGCACCATGACTTGTGCACTTGGCAAACACTTAATAAATGTTAAATGACTGGATGGGTGAATGGTGAATGACCTGAAAACTAATTGTAATATAATAACAGACTGAGTTTTTCCTTGAGAGTTATTTTTTAAGGACACTCTTATTTATCCAGCTGTGATAAAGACTAAACCATCTTCTGTTCTAATGAAGTATAAATGTTTAGTCCAGTCCCTGATATTAGTTGGAGGAGGTTGGATGGAAACCCGTTACCAGGGAATGTCAAGTACAGCAAATCCAAAGCTATCCTTGAAATCCCGAACTTTCAACAGGAAGACGAAGGATTCTATGAGTGCATTGCAGGCAACCTTCGAGGAAGAAACATCGCAAAGGGTCAACTCATTTTCTATGGTGAGCTAATAGAATTTCAAAAAAGTATATGAAATATTTGGTAATATCTTTCATAGTAAATAGTGAAAGTCATTACCATGTTGTGGAAAAGTGTCATGGTAGAAATAGGGAAGATGTGTTTCTAGGTTATGATGCTTAATACAGTGATTAGCAGGTGCAAAAATTCATCTTCAAAATATAGCTTTGATTTCAGCATGGTCTGTGCATGCTATTGTTTATTATAATTGCCTTGAAAATATCAGCAGTGTCATGTTAAAGTCATAAAAGTTTATAGTAAAATGTAGTGTGGAATCCAATATGTTTCCCATAACACATTCAGCAGCAGCCTATAGCAATTGAAATGATAATTCTGAGGACAATTTACAAAAGAGGGAGAAAAATGATAAGAAAGAATAATATTTTAATGGTTATTTGTAGTATTTGTTTCTATTTCCCAGACTTTGTGTACCCAAATTTAAGTAACAGGAAAATAAGTATATTACCTCATTAAGGATATGTTTGCCTTATTTCTCAGAATTGCTCATGAACTTAAGAGAGATTATGAAAGCGTGTATTATCTAAATGTTATCTTTATGACTTCTTTCATCCAGGCCAAAATACACACTTGCTTTACATTTTCCTTTTTTATTTTTGCATTAAATAAACTATAAAATATACCTCCAAATATCAAAATGTTTGGAGCTGTTTAAATAGCCTTTACTTATTTACTGAATTCAATATATCTAACCTAGAGATCTTTTGAAAACTGTATTTATACTAAGCCAAAAATACTTTCCTATGTGGCATGTTTATAATCAATGATAAAATGTTTAGAGAAAAAAATTCTTTTTGGGATAACTTGAAAACTCTAAGGTGCTGTAATTGCCTCGTAAGAATTCCATGTCTGTGTCCTATGGGGAGGCTGTATGGTGCCTTGGTTATATCATTTTCCATTTCCTTTAGAATTTCCAGTTTTAACCTGGAATGAAACTAGTATTTTATATAGAGAATATCATTTCCTGCTGATTATTTCTACTTGTCTTTGCTATGCTAACCAAGAACAATTTATATGTTTCAATAGTTCCTGCTTTTTAAAGGAAAGTCTTCAGACTCCGGTATTCTTTGTAAATAAAAGAGTAGAGATGTAACTGGGAGTTTTTAGTGACACCATGATATTAAGGGCTTTGATTAGTTTTTACCATTTTTTAATTCAATGAACAAAGATATAACTTTGAGATATGACTAAAAAAATAGAGGTTCTGTTTAAGATTACTGTAGGAATAATAAGAATTGTAAGAATCAATATAATTCTTAAATAATTTAAGAGGTACAAACAGTTTTAAGTGACATTGTTGGTAAGAAACTTGAGATGAATTGAGCAAGATCTCACAGATCATGACTGCAGGTTCAAGATATGAACCTTGAAAGAGTCTTCTGAAAGTAGACTTTATTCATCCTACCATAGCTCTCCAACATGGCAGTCTAGGTCTATTTACAGTGCTTCTCAACACAACCAAATTAGCCATTTACTGCATCCAGTTTTTCCTCGAGGAGGATGGTCTTCAAAAAGTTATGTTTCTTGGCCACATATTAATTCACTTGTTAAAGTGTTCTACCCAAAAAACAGAGAATTGATTGAATTATCTGAGAATTGAATAATACCTACAAAATCTAACAAAAGACTCTTTCAGCTTCATTATTGCTATGTTTCAGCTATATTTAAAACCACATCATTTGAGTTATGCCTCTGTAATGTATCTTCATAACACCCTCCAAAATCTAAGTGTTATTATTCCAGGAAAGAGGACAGATTCAGAAGAGTTAATTGGCTTCCCCCAACCAACCAGTCTATAGGGGGAAAAAATAAAGCTCAAGACCATATGTATAGACTCCAAAGTCTAAGCTCTTTTTTCCATTAACTAACTCTTTGGTAGAAGATTTAAAACTTCTCTACATAATCCTAAAAATCTAAATACTGTGCATATTCAGTAAATAAATATATTTTAAAGTTATAATTATTACGTCGAGCAATGTAACAGCTATACCTTAAACTTCAAAAAGTATGTAAAATTTATTTATGAGAGAAGAGCATGCATTTCTTCTCCAAAGTCAAACATACATTAGGACAATTTCTAAACTATTATCTACAAAGTGAAGATTTGTTTATAATACCCAGCAACATGATTTAATTTCATCAATATACCCTGTTATTCTAACTCTTGCCATTATGCATTCCACAAGGCTGCGAGAGGCATGTTCTGTAACTGAAACTTCCCTGATCTCCACAGATAAGAATTAGGCTTAGTTCTCATCAACCAGAAGCATCTCAGTTCCTTCTTTTGAGTGACAGGCTCCCTGAAGGACCTTTTATCTTAGTGGAGGCAGATGTTGCTTTGTAAAAATCCTGGATGTCAGCTGGACTTGGGTCCTATATTGTGAATCTTTTTAATTACACTTGACCCACTTCTCGCCCCAACTAGTAGGGCATTTTCCCTTTTTATGGTTGCATTAAATAAAATAATTAATACACTAAATACACCTTATTTCCTTCCCTGAGTTTTCTTTGGACACTTCAAGAGCCTACTAAACACAATATGGAAGTGCTAGTAGTTAACGCCTATACTAGGCATGAGTGCTTGGAAACAGGAACCAATGACTAAACAGCTCCCCATTCTTTCCCTGAAAGTCAGACATAAAGACTACTTAGAAGTTCACAGAGGATGGAATACCAGTGGCCAACTCAATGACATCTTGACTCCCTTTCCTTCCCCTGTTACTACCCCTTTTCCTAATACCTTCTTCTTGGGATAACATTTCCAAAGAATCATCCTGAACACAATCCTTTGATTTTAGGATCTGCTTTCAAGGTTCAAACTTTGGCTTTTCTAATTTCTACTTGTTGTCTTGATTAGGTTTCCTATCATGTCTGTGAATATGCACAGGGTTGGTAGGAAGTATTAAATGCAATTACACATGTAAAACATTTAGCTTGTGGAAGCCTTCCAAGCCAAGTCCATCTACTCCTATGTATTTGGGTACATATCCAAACAAAGGAGAGGGATTAATTGGCATATCCAGGTAGTTTCCCATCATGTTTATGGAAGAAATATTCATATTAAAACATTTAATTTACACCCTACCTGTTTCCACAAACGATAATACTAATATATACTTAACTAGCATTTTCACATCAATTATGCCATTTGTTTTTCTGTGTTTTTGTATTGTTTTGTTTTTTCTCAATACTGTGTAGAACTATGCCAGATTAGAAAATAAGTTTTGGAAAACTTCTGGCCAAGATTACAGTTAGGTACTGAACATGTATATGAGAACAGAAGTTCTTATTCCCTGCCAAGAATTTTATCTAGGAAAATATTATTTGGATTATCACCCTACCAAAATGAAGCATTTATAATTCAAGCTGTTGGGTTGTAATTGTCCCCAATATAGGTATTCTTACTTGTGATTAGTTTAGACCAAGTATCAGTGGACTTTCGACTAGAGAAGATGTAAATTTGATGTACATTTTCTAATTTGAACTATGTACTAATATTTATCAGAGGATAATTCTCCGGTCCTGTTCTGCCTTTTGACCTTTTCCCACAACTCCCAAGTTGTTATAGGGGTACAGCAAAATGACAGATGATCAACATTTAACTTGAGCCAAATGCCCAAGTTAAATATTTTCAACAGGGTCTCTTCTGTCCCATTTTGAAGTTCCTGTGTATCCCCAACCTCAAATAATGCATGCGCATTAAAAAGGGTCCCAGTTAGCCTGATCCTTCTGTTATCTACAATCCTTGGTTTGCAGCAAAATATCTTGGATTATTGTGTTGCCAAATGATTGCTCTTGCCTCTTTTGAAACAGCCCCTCCAGAATGGGAACAAAAAATCCAAAATACATACCTGTCCATCTATGACAACTTGTTTTGGGAATGCAAAGCTAGTGGAAAGCCAAACCCTTGGTACATGTGGTTAAAGGACGGTGAGCGCCTCAACCCAGAGGTAATTAATTATGTTGATATTAAAAATTCACCAACTCTACTAAGTGAACTTATACATATGTATAAGTCATAAATATTGATTTATTTAAACCTTAAACAAACTCACAAAGTAGCTATTAATATTATCCCTGTTTTTAGAACTGAGAAAGTTAAGGGTAGAGAGAAATAATAACTTGCAGAAGGCCACATAGCTAGTCGGTGATAGAACCATATTCAAATATCATCCTCCTAATCATCATCACAGCTAACATTTGTTGAACTCTCATATGATCCAGGCACTCTGTTGAATGCTTTTCCATGCATTATCTTATTCTGTCCTCACAGCAGCCTTATAAAAGAGATACTATTATTAATATTTTGTATAGATGAAGAAAATGAGTTTCTGAGAGGTTATCACATGTCCAAGTTTGATCTAACTTTGACCTAACTCCAAGACCCAGGCCCTTATTCACTCTCCAGTAATATCTTGCTTTTATGAAAATTTGTGACTGTCTCTAAACCCATAGGAAAGTAGAGAACTGAGGCAATTATACATAATTTTAAAAAGGAAGCATACATATTTGTACAATATCCAGAAACTAAGAATGAGTTGTTTTTCCCCCATTAAATTATCCAGAAAATTGTGTTAATTCTCCATTTTACTTTGTACCGCCAGAGATACATGAACATCTGTTGTTTGGAGGCTGAATATAATGCTGTTCTTTCTTTCAGCTTTAGTGGAATTTTCTTTCTGCATGCTTTTTGCATATAACATTCTCTGTTCCCTCCAGCCTACTTTTATTGTCTTTAGAGGATGGTAATAGGTATCTTGAAATATTTAGTTTTAATTTATATTTGCACTATTAAACTATTTCATTATGTGCAGTCAAAATTGTATTTCTATGCCCCAAATGGGACTCAGTAACAGATTCTGGCTGTTTAAGCATACTTTATAATAAGCTGCAGAACGGAAGGATTCAGCTTCTCCAAATTATGACTTAATTAGAGAATTATCAAATCATCAAATTTCAAGTTTTTTGAGACCTTATGATCGAAAGCCAAGGAAATATTCTAATCATTTTGTCCATATCTAATATTATTCAGCCAACCATGTTTTCTGGAAATATTGGAATGGTGGAGTGTTCAAAATTATTTTATATACCATATAACAGAGGATTAACATATTATTCAGAGAATGCCAATTTTCAAAGAAATCCAATATCACAAAATATATTAACACTAAAGTTATATTGAGCATATTTCATGGTTTTTTTTAAATGTCAGAAAACTGCTCAGGATAATGTAGTATATTAGACTTATCTTCACAAGCATCAGTTCTTATACACCAAAGTATCTGATCTCATAGATATGCACAAATTTTGCTTAATAAAGTATTCTGGTAAAGAGAATGTTATATTGTTGCTCTAGCTTCAAAGATTATACTTTTTCCTAGGTTAACATACTATCATCTTTACTTGCCTTTTCCTTTATTAGGAGAGAATTCACATAGAAAATGGAACACTTATTATATCAATGCTGAATGTGTCAGATTCTGGTGTCTACCAATGTGCTGCAGAAAACAAATATCAGATCATTTATGCAAATGCAGAATTGAGAGTATTAGGTAAGTCATTCATTTATAAGGAAAAAATTCAAAGTGACATTTTAGCAAGCTATGATTATGTATAATAGGAACCAATTTTTCTGTGAGTTAGAAATTGCTTTCCCTTTAAATAATTGGAAATGTTTAAATTAGCTTTTTGTAAAATGCAAGATCGCAATTCTTTTTCTGCTTGGGCAGTATATTAGAGCATGAGGAAGAGCCCACCATCGGGTGCTTCTAAACAAGAAGAGGCTCCTGCAAACTGATCCTAGTATGAGGTTTTGAATAGCTGAAAATAATTTAAGAACAGAAAATCTCAATTCTAGTGACTTAAACAGGAATTTATTTAATCTTTTAACAAGAGGTTCAGGGGTGAATTTCTGCCAGCCGTAGTACTGCAGCTTGCTTGCTGATGCTATTCCTTAAACCTTTCCCTCTTGCTTTTAGCCTTATGGTTCAAAGATGGCTGCTGTAGCTGCAGACATCAAGGCCACGTTCCAAGCATAACAAGAGGGAGAGACCAGAACTGACCACACCTGTCCCTTTCATTAGAAAAGCAAAAATTTCCCTGAGCCATCACAGGAAACTTCTTTTATTTTTTTGTCTCATTGATCAGAACTCTATAACATGACCACCCAGACTTCAAGGGAATTCTGGGAAAATAAGTCCCTATAGTGGAAACTGAAGAGAGAAACACAGTTTGGGAATGATATTTTGGGATACCCAACCTGTTTTGGCTGCTACAATAAATGACTTATAGATAAGATATTTCAACCCAAGTCTTTGTTAGTGGTAGCTAAAAGAAGCACATGAAAGAGAAGAAGGAACACTCAATAAGAGACAGTATTTTATGAGTTTATGGGTGATGGGTGTTCATTCATTTTTTTCTTTATTTCAACCACTACAATTTATTGAGCATCTGTTATATAAACCAATCACTAGAAATATAATTAACAAGACTAAAGTGGTCCTTAACTTCATAGAGCCTATAGTTTCACTGAGAAAAAAAAAGACAGATTTAAAATGTAGTGGTTATTAGGAATATGAATTTAGGTGTGACCAGAATGGACTGCAAGATAAACCTGACCCCCCAGTAAGGATATTCGCTTTAATCTAAGCTGAGAAGAATGAGCATGCAGTGTTCAGGTGAAGGGCACAGAAGCAACCTCTGAAAGCCCGGAAGCAACAGAGCACAGCATTTCTGAAGGAACTTCAGTACTCTTGGCTCTTTGACTGGGAATGGGAATTGGACAGAGATTGAAGTGTGAAAGACGTGGCTGCAGCCCACGCAGTCTACTATGTCCACACCCTCCTGAACTGATTTAGTGGGGAGGAAGCTGAGACTGACAAAGGCTTAAATAAAAAATTCTACTCAAAGTCTGTTTCTGTTTCTATAGAAGCCAGATCATTTACATTTTAAAAGCATAGCATGAAGAAATCTTACTTGGTTACACAATATTTCTGATTTATTTCAGTGATATTTCACTGCCTCTTACATACATTCATACATATATACATATATATATATATATATTTTTTTTTTTTTTTTTCCACATTTAGGATCATTATCTTGCCTGGAATCAATTTTATAGTTTCTCACTTCGGGTTTAAAATCCCCTCTTTTGTTTCTTCTTATAACATCTTCACCCTCTTTATTGTAGATGCTTTTAAGGCTATAACTTTTTCTAACTTGCTTCCCTCTTCCCCAATTTGATTTTGTTGTTATAATGAACACTAACAACACAAAAATAAATTGCCTTTTGAGCACATGCTTGTGCTTTACAAATGTTATCTCATTTAATCCCATCTGACATTCTGAGGTTATTGTTATTTTCATTTTACAAGTGGAAGCAGAGGCTCTGAAATGTTAAATCAGTAACTGGCCTAAGAGCACCTTGAGTGAAGTAGGTTGAAAAAGGGTTCTGGCTACAAATACTAGGTTCTATTTAGTTAACAAGGTAACTCTTAGGTCACTAACTGTTCAGGGAGTAATTAAAAAAATTTTTTTAATTTTTGTTTTTAGCCTCAGCACCCGATTTCTCCAAAAATCCTATTAAAAAATATTCAGTTGTTCAAGTTGGTGGGGATATTGCAATTGAATGCAAACCACATGCTTTCCCCAGAGCAGCTATCTCCTGGAAAAGAGGACTGGAAAGACTAAGACAAAGCAAAAGGTAACTCAATCCTTATTTTTTAAAAATATTTTGAAATATTTCATGAGGTAATATTTACCAGAATTTTAGGGTTTACTAGGTCTTTTTAATTTTCTACACTTTTGATAAAATTTCACTTGCCTCTCCAGAGATGCCAAA